>VMDO01015261.1:0-51748 GCA_007922755.1 Pedetes capensis | reverse complement strand
ACTGGCAAATATTTACCATACTTATCACTCTTATGATAAAAATTTGGAAAACTGAAAGCTTTTTCTTTAAATCAAGAATAAGACAGAGTTGATTGTCATTGTATTGTATTGTATTGTATTGTATTGTATTGTATTCTATTCTATTCTATTCTATTCTATTCTATTCTATTTAAAATGGGACCAGAGGCCAGAGACCATTGTATTGGTAGCTTTCTATCATTGACAATATACCTGAGAAGATCAACTTAAAGGAGGAAAGACATATTTTGGCTAAGTATTTCAGATGTGGTCACTTGGCTCCACTGTTCCTGTGGTGAGGTAAAACAGCACAGTGGGGAGTATGTGCTGGAGCAAGCTGCTTATGTCACGGTAGCCAGTAAGTAGAGAGACAGAAGAAGGGACCTGGACAGGATATAGCCTTCAAAGTCATCCCTCCAGTGATCACCTTCCTCCAAGCAGGACCCCCTCCTAGCAGTCCAGCAATGAATTCACCAATGGATTAGTCCACTGATAAGGTTAGAGCCCTCACAATCCAATCACCTTTCAATATTCCCCCTCTGCATCCTGCTGCACTGAGAATTAACTATTTAAGACATGAGTTTTCAAGGGGCGTTTCATATCCAAACTAGCATGTCAACACAATAAGAAAGAAAAGGGCAAAGAGATAAAATAATTGGAAAGGGACAGATAAACCTCTACCTTTTTAGACAATATGATTATGTGAGTGGAAAACCCAGGAGAATCTAAAAATTACTTAAAATATTTAAACAAATTCTCTGCACATGAAATTCATTTCATAAAACACATTGATATATGTTGAAATTCTGGCTTCTTTATGTATCAGCTACTTTTAGCCCTTTGATATTGGGTATGTAATGTAAACTCTATGAACATGGATTTCTTACTGGAAATTCTGTGATAATATCACTTCTATGAGGGTGTAAGAGATAAAATTAGGTACTGTTTATAGTACTTAAAATACTATTTTCTCTTTCCCACCAAGTTCATTTAAGAAGCATAATAAAGATAGTCATTAGATTACACAATTCCTTTTTATAGAAAATTAATAATTAAGTTTAACTACTACAAATTATCTTTGCAGAAAAAAATCATAATAGAAAATACTTGGGCAGTACCTTTTATCAGGAGAAACTGAAGCTTAAACGTGATTGCTTGATTTTCTTTAAAGTGAAAATGGAAAGTTACTGTAGAGACTGGTTCAATGTACCATATACCTCTCTTAGTTATCTAAATGTAAAACAGTAGACTTCCATTGTCCCAGGGGGCACCCCCCAGAAAAAGAGCAGCAGCAGAGATTTACATTCTTGTCTACAACAGTTCCTTGCCCCCACCTAGACAGCTAGTCACTAAGGAGGAAATGAGAAATTGTGTACAGGAGTACCTGGACACAAGAGATACAGATCTCAGTGTCCTTTTAAAGGGCTAATAATATTAGAATCCTTTGAATGGATAAAAATAATACTCACTGAAATCTGTAAGCAAGGAAGATGCTAAAGGCCTCCAATGGAAAACTTAGGAATCAGCAAACAAGGACAGCTAGCCTGGCATTCTGTGCTCAACCTCAGGGTGGTCTTGCATTGAGAATTCATTGAAACCTAATAGTAACAGCTAACAGCTTTGGTTCTAAGTGGTGTGTGTGTGTGTGTGTGTGTGTGTGTAATTCATTTAAATCTCACCAAATACTCATCCTTTTCAACTCAGTGAAGAAGGTCCCTTTATGACTCTCATGAAGCATATGTCTGAAGCCCCTCCATACCCAGTTTGGGGAACTACTGGTGTGGTTCAGGGGAAATGGTTGAGATAGTAAACTCAAGAGTGGGAAATACTGGAAAATGCCAGATGGAGTGGGGTTGTCTTTTCTAAAGAAGCCATCTTGTCCTGTGCAGGGATTTGGACCAACAAGAACATAATCTGAGTTTGGGTCACAGCAACAAACTGTGCAGGTCCTGCTTTCAACAGTGACACCTTGTGGCACAGAGAAGTAAAGGCAGGCAAATGGTGAGGACTGAGCTAACTTCTCAGTTCTCTCTTTACCTTGATTTTTAAAAATTAGGCTTTTCTATCACTTTTTCCCCAAAGAGCAGACCGAGAGAGGGAAACTTAGTGTTGTTCTTATTAGATCAGTGGGACTCAGTAATTTTGGTCAATATTCAAAAAAGAGGATACTTTATTTTTTATTGTACACTATGGTACATACAGATTTCTTCTGCTTTCTTAGCAGGCACAAAACCAAATCGTCAAGTGCAGAACTCTCTTGGATGTGGCCTTAGGATTTGTTTGTCTTTGTTTTGAGTAACTAAATAAGATATTTTATAATGTGAATTAATTTAATAGGTTTCATAAGTCCCTTATATCCCACTGAAAATATGCAGAATATATACTAAAAATAGCAAACTAATTTTTCCACTGCTATAGTCCAAAAAGGAACATAAAAATTACTCTTGGGTTATTTTATACCCCTAATAGCAAGTTCTTGTTTCACTTGTGAAGTTCATGAAAGACAAATAGAAAGTGATGAGACACTGTGGACTTCTATATAGATTTTCTAGGAAACACAACAGTTTACTAATAAATCCAAGATTCAGATCCTAAGCAATGATGGATTTGATCCTTTCTTATTTGAGTCTCACATAAGTGCAGGCACTTGGGGGTGTAGCCGACAAAGGTGTTATATATAAGATGATTTGTGTGTCTACATTTCTGCCTCCCATAACTTCATCAAGCTGAACTTCCATGCCCTCTAGCCTAGGGAGAAATGGGCTCAAACAGCTATAGGTCTAAATCACTTTTCTCAGCACTTTTCATGTTTCACATTGCCCAACACTGACCCTCTGCAGTGTGACACACTGGGGTACATTTTAGATCAGTTAGAATTTTGCTAGAGCAATTTTCAAAGAAACATTCAATTAAGAATCAAATTTTAGCTTCCTAATCACACAAGATACATACCATTGTAATAACTTCAACTTAATGAAAATTCACAGTAAATATTAAAGTAGTAAGGTAGTAAATGCTAAGAGGATCTATTGTAGAGTTTTAGAAATTACCTTTGTCTATCCTTTCTTCTCCATCAAACCCAGTAATACCCATTTTATTGCTGAAGTCTTACTAAAGAAACACGTTACCTCAAAAAGGAAACATTATGGTATATTCCATTAAACACAGTAAAACTTAAAATTTCACATAAAAATAGGCTTCCAATTATATGGTAAATGTGTCATTTGTTCATTGTCCAGTACACAATATATTTACAGGAAAATTACCAAGAACTTCTCAGCTGTATCAGATCTCAACCTTATATTTAGATGCAGTCATATATTACTGCTGATAATGTGATGTCAGTGAATAGATTGGAATTTTTCACTGTCCTTTATCAAGATAAATTGTTCTGTCAATAGCAAATGGCTGGCAAGTATTAACACTCTGCACACTATATGACTTTTCATTCCCTGCAAAAATTGTATTTAATGCTTTTGCACAAAATCTATGGCCGTGACTATCCTTATTACCTATTTAACTACCTTTTAAAAGGAGGATTTATTTCTGCAAATTAGGACCAGGGTAACAAGATGGTATCATGCATCATAAACTTTAAGTCAATACAAGGCAGGACACTTGCAGTTTGAATGGGAAAATACCTTGCTCTCATCTCTTGGTCATCCAATAGTATTAGCAATCCGTGGTGGGAGCAGCTGCTCAGGGCAGAACTTTATCTTGGCCTCCTTCCATCTCCACTGCCACGGCGTCCCATAGTAGCAATTTGCTCATTGGCCTATTACTTTCAATAGGTATTCCAGTAATTGGCTATTTCACACTTGTAAGGCTTGAACTGGCAGAGAGCAAAGGCCAGGCAACCAGCCTGTCAGGGTCTAGCAGGCTGGTCGTTCATCAATTATAATCAGCTTTTACAAGAGTGAGTGAATCCTCCAGAACCTTGTTTGCTCTGATCAGTTTTGCTACCAGTATAATTTGACCCCAAACTGAGCTGAGTCCTTATCTGAAGAATGTAAAAGTTGTCCAACAGTGACAAGCATGTTTGTTTATTCAAACCCCTGGAGAGACTGATGTGGGTTCAAATGGGGGAATGAGAAAATGCTGATAATCTTGAGAATTCTGGGATCTTTCTGTTTTCAGAGCCACTTGCTCTCTGCCACACAATACACTTTCCTTTGCTAAAAATAATCATTTAGAGGGCATCAAGATAATTTATTTCATAATGATGGATTATATAAAAGAGTCTCATCAAATTAAGATCGAATTCCTCTAAGGTAAGGTTCACCCTCACCAGAGATTTGGGAGTCTTTTGCAATCATGTAGACTATTTTAGAAATATCTTTTTATGTGGAATATGTAATAATTTAAAAAACCACATTGTAATAGTGGGGAAAAAGCATGTGCTGATGTAGAAAATCCATCACTTGATTTAACATGATCTATGAAAACCAGTTCCCTAGAAAGTTTGGATCCATAGTAATATATCAGCATGGGTTTCATTTACCCTTAAGTAGGGGACTTTTTTTTTGTTTGTTTTTTCTTAGCCATCTATAATGTAGTCTATTATTTCTCATGTCATTGAGCTCTGAGAGAGCAGAAACATCTGACACAAATTTAAGGTTTCAAATAAAAAATATATAAAACTGAGACAAGATGTAAAACTGTAAAATTCTGATCAGGTTTAATTGCCCCTGCAGTTTTGGGGTTAAGCATGTTGGTCACTGCTAATTTATGTAACTCACCCTAGGTACTGAGAAAAACTCCATGTGTACATTTTATAAACAGTCCTATTTAGAAAATTCTTCCTAAAATCCAGGATTTATATTTTTCTCCCCACTATTATCTCCTTTTTCCAAAACCAATGCCTACTTGGAATGCATGTGTACCAAATTTCCAGTGGAAGTAACCATTTGTTATTGTGATGTGTTCTGTCTGCCATGGACCAGTACCTATGATTCCTGTGCCAGAATCCTATCTTGTCTGCTCCCAAAGGCCCATTTGGGCTGTTGACTAGCTGGTGACAAGGTGATCTGTCATCTGGCAACTGCCTTGAGCACAAATAAAACACAACCCAAACTTTTATCTACTTAGTAGAGATTTTTATTTTATAAAATTCCAACTTTTTAAAAAATGTAAAAGGTAAGTGATTTAGAAAGCTGTTAGAAATGTTCAAAAATCAATTCTAAATTTTGAAAAGACTTGAGTAAAGCTCTTAATAAATCTACCTTCGAAGAGTTATGCACTCTTACTAGCTGAATAAATGAAGTGACACAGACGCATATCTAATTGTCATACATCACAGGATGATCTGTCAAACCCCAAGTGCTCAGGCCCTGCCACCCCTCTTCATCTATTATTTATCTACAACCTTCCTTGCAAGCAAAATCCCGATGAAGTATGTAGTGTGGCATCGAAGGCCAAGGTTCTGCCACTCAGCAAAAACTTTTGGAGAGCATGTTGGTAATAATGGTTAAATACCATGTAAACAGCTTCTGGAGAAGAAAAAATGTCTTAAAAGCACCAGAATTATCCCAGACAAAATCATGATACATCTCACTGAGCCAGGCAATAATACAGTGGATGTTCCAAACAAATGAAGTCCACCTGGGCGAAACTGTAAGGCCCCAAATGCCTTTTCTTTGTTAAATTCCAATCAAGTCTCCAAGATCTCCTTCCTTGTATTATGGTATGTTAGCAAGCAGAAAGATGATAAGGAAATGCAGCCCTGAGGAAATAATACCTACTTCAATAATAGCTGAGCGGAGGAAGGATCCAGCATAATCGGGGTTTTTTGTTTGGTTGGTTGGGTTTTTCTTTTTTTCTCGTTTAGATTGCTAAACTGAAGATGTTCCCTAAGGTTGGGGAGTTGTGCCTGTTCACCCACTTTCTTGATTTGAAAAGCCTGTGTCTAGCAACTGTGGGGAGACAGTCACTGTTTTCTGTCGACCTTTTCTGCCAGCACACATCTCTGCTCCACAGGCCTCAGGTGGAGCCAGGCACCTCCCTAACAAATGTGGTCTGGGTTTCCAATCAAGATTGCACAGTGGCATTTTTTGTTTGTTTGTCTACCTGCTTTTTAAAAAGGCATCACTGCCATATTTCATAGCAAGCATATTTTAAACATTACCTTAAATAACAAAAGGAAAAATCCACATTTTAAACCATTTTAGCAGTTCAGCCAGTTACTCCGCTCCAGTCATGAGGGGGTTATAAGAACAAAAAGCTGCTTCAGGCATTTAGTACTAGAAAATTAAGGTTTCTATAAATTAGGTGGCTATCCTCCTCTCCCAGTCCAATTACTAGCTTTATTATTTGTCAATAAAATGCCAAATAAAGGACTAGTCTCAAGATAAGGCAACTGTTGCCATTTGGACCCTGTGGTACTTCATATTCTCAAACTGCAGTATGGAAGTTGCTGATAATGTCTTTATATCACTAACAGGTGCCCTAAGGCCCAAATCTTATATACTTTCTGTTGGAAAGAAAAATCATAATAAAAGAATACAATACCTATATTATAGACAAGGTAAGATTAGGCGAGTTGCTGTTTTAAGGTTTTGTAACATTTGAACCAGAGTTTTGTAACATACTTTGATTAATAAAAGTCACAATTAATATATGACTATGATAGAAGCGATTGTGGTTTCCCACAGCCCCTCAGCTGCCTGCCACAACCTCACATGATTCCTCTTACCCAGAGCACATCTCATTTTCTGGCAGCTGTTCCTCATCACTTCCCTGAACAGAAGGGCACCCGATGACATGCCTTTGCTATGGAGACCTATGCATCTCTGTGACACTGTGCAGGAAATCCCACCATGTGGAAAAGACAAGTCTGCCTCTTCCCTTTGAAGATGTATACTAAACTTATGGGATCATTAGGCTACCCTAGGAAAGAATAGATTCACTCTCTTTAAGTCTTTCTTCCTCTAAAGAAAAATAAAAAACTATAGCATCTATCTTATGTAGCTTGTAAGAGAGAAGCAATTAGGACCTGCATTCAAGCTAAATGAGACCATTTAGTATGTCGTTCTGGTATTTGGAGCATTCTTAAAAATTATTATTATTATTATTATTATTATTATTAAAATCAGAAACCAGTTTCAGTCTTTGACATTTTGGATTCTGTTCTCTAAAATGGATCCAAATACATTCTCTCAAATTGAGAAAAATAAAAATAAATTTCCAGCATCACAAAATAATTTTAAGTTTATCCTGATTTTGCAAGGGTTGGGAGTCTTGGTTCTAGTTTATTGTGGCAGTACTAACAATTAATTTAGGATGATGGTACAACACGAAAATAAAACTTCTTCTGATTGAATTTCAAGGACTCTTCTGTTTAACTAGCTTCAAGAGTCCTTTTTTGATCATAATAAAATTATTTGCCATATGGTTCAGATGCTTGTGATCCCCTCTCAATGAGAGTATTATGCATGAGATAAAATGCCTACTGTAGCTGCAGCCAAGCACACAGCTGGCTCTGATGATGCCAACAAATGGCTTCATCTATCTCAGTATCACGTCGGAACTGGTGCGGCGCAAGTTGGCCCGAGTACAATTAAAATCTACATCATCTGTGAGAAAGGTGATGGAGGTTCTGACATCAGAGCTATGCCAGATTCCTCCTCTTTCTGAAGGAGCAGAAGAAACGTGGTGCCCCTTTCACCCTGTCACACTAATGATGCGCTGAGCACATTCCTTCCTGTGCACATTAAAGGTACTAAATCAAGGGGCCTCCTAGTTAAAAGCTTCACCTTTATCTGACATTCAGTACCAAGATGTACAGTTCCTAGGCTTAAGTTGTGTATTCCTTGCTTGTCTTTTTCTCCTGATAAGATAATGCCATTTATGTCCACCAGCGAAATATAAATAGAAAAGTTTATGATCCATATGCCCTCAAATTGTGGCAATATGCAGGAATTTCCTTGTTTTAGTTCCACAATGTTCAACCACACTAATAAAATCAGATTTGAACATCCATTTGTTCCAGAAAGCCAAATTTTATTGCTAAAACATCCGTAACTCATAATGAGCAAGCTCAATACCAGTTCAGGGACAAGCTTTCTCTTCTGCACTTCTTAGGTAAAATATGTAAAATGGAGTTTATGCAGGAATGTTGCTGTTTTGTTATATTGTACTAGAAGGAAATTTTTGGAGTATATTTCATTAACATTTTCAGTGACTTTGTCTTAATATTAAATGGAATAAAAGGTAAGTCTTAGAAAGGGGTTAATGAAATACGAAATTCTACCACTAATTTATTATTTACATACTTTTGATATATACTTTTGTCTCTCTTGAGTGATTATGCTTAAAAGATAAAATTGTAATCTGAATACTAGCATGCTGATCTGCACACTAGCATGCTGATCTGCACACTAGCATGCAAACCTCTCATGCAACTGGAACATGAAACATCACACACTAAATAAGATAACCTATGCTTTAAAGTCAAAGGAAACCCCATATAAGATACTTTGAATGTCCTAAATATATAAATATAGTGTGTGTAAATGTGTATTTGTATATTTTATACGTATATATATATGTGTGTGTGTCTGCTTGCATGTCGATGCATGTATGCCTGTATATACATATACACACACAAATATACCTTTATACGTACATGTAAATTTACATATTAATGACCATATATTGTTGTTAGGTGCCATCAACTCAGATCCAACTCATAGCGACCCTATGTACAACAGAATGAAACACTACTCAACACTGTGCAATGCACACAATCTTTTTATGTTTGAGCCCAATGTTACAAATACTGTTTCTTCTCATGTTGAGTCATGCCACATCAGCAAATGGTGGTCCCAGGGGCTTTGCTCCATTCTTATCATTAAGTTCGACCCTACTTTGAGGTAACTCTTCCCTAGTCATTTCTTGATTGTCTTCCAGCACAGGGGTGGGGGGTGGTCATTTTCCAGCTCTATATTTGACAGTGCTTCACTGCTACTCATAGGGTTTTTCTTGGAAGCTAAGCATGGTCAGGCCTGGTTAGTACTTGGATGGGAAACCACCTGGGAATAGAATACTGAATGCTGTAGATTTGGGAGAAGAACCTGGCAGCCCACTCCTGAAACAATCAGCAATCAAATGCTATGAATAGCAGAGAAACAATGATAATAGTGCTGGGCATTAGCACAGTGTCAGGTAATGTTTCATTCTGTTGTACATAGGGTTGCTACGAGTCGAACTTGACTCATCAGCACCTAACAACAACATGCAAAAATTGTTTCAGGGATGAGCTGCTGGGTTCCTCTCTCTAGTCTGTCTTAGTCTGGAAGCTCAGCTGAAACCTGTCCACCATGAGTGGTCCCACTGGTATCTGAAATACCAGTGACATAGCTTCCAGCATTACAGCAACACATATGCCCGTACTGCATAAGCTGACAGAAACATGAAGGCGTGTGTGTGTGTGTGTGTGTGTGTGTGTGTGTGTGTGTGTGTGTGTATAAAATGTATTATATAATAAAATGTATTATATAGGGGTTGGGGTTTAGTTCAGTTGGTAGAGTGTCACTCTGCACTGAGGCCCTAAGTTCAATCCCCAACACCACATAAATAGGAAAAAGACCTGGCAGCCTACTCCCAATACAATCCTGAAACAATCAGCCATTGAAACCCATATGTATGGGGGTTGGGATTTAGTTCAGTTGGTAGAGTGCTGTTTTACGGTCTCTGAGGTCCCGGGTTCAGTTCCCAGCACCACAAAAATGGGAGATGGATGTGTCAATCCACTCCCAAGGAAATCCCAAAATATTCAGCCATTGAAAACCCTATGAGGGTTGCTATGAGTCGGACACAGCTTGACAGCACCTAACAACAACTATATATATGATTGTTCTTTGGAACAACAGACATGTGTTTTGTTTTGTTGTTTTAATTCCTTATTCCTGCAGTTAGACAGAAGACCTTATGCACCATAAGGTAGTTACTTGCCAATGGACATTAGCTACTTCAGATGCTGACTTTTGTATGCTTTTCCTATTTTATAGTCTATAATATGAACAGGGTAATTTTTAATCAAGCCTCTTTCAAGTAGCCTATTAGACAATTAGGCCTTTAGTCTACTCAGTTTATGAAAAATTTGTAAAAACCCGGTCATTCATTTTTTTTGCACCAAATATAACTTATTCAGTGCTCTGTCACAATTTCTACAGAATTGGTTGTTATCATTCTAAACTTTTGACTTGGCTGGACCTTTGATTTTTGACTTGGCTGGACCTTCGGATCACTTGTCGGGTTTTTTGTTTGTTTGCTTGCTTGCAGTACTTAGGGGTTGAATCAAGGCCTCACACATACTTTGCAAGAGCTCTACCACTGAGCTGCCCCCCAGCCCATTTTTATTTTTTTATTTTGAGACAAAGTTTCACTAAGTTATGCAGGCTGCCTCTGGCCTCCAACCGACGATCCTCCTGCCTCTTCTTTCCAAGTTGGTGAGACTACAGGCATGAACCATTGCACCCAGCTACTTGATGCTACTTGATGCATGGAATTCCCCCTCATTGTACTAGAGCCAAATATCTGTGGGTGGAGCCTAGACTTCCAAATAAGGTATCCCAGGTGATGGCTAAAACACCATATGGGTGGGATGGAGATTTCAGTACAAATATATTTGTCCCAAAAGTATTTTTAAATGTATGCTTTAGCACCCAATTGATATAGCTCCATCAGAATAACTTGATTACAGATATTTCTCATGTTAAGTAAAATAAATCAATAACATTTTGGACACAAATTCATTCAATTTTGTACATATTTCTTATGAGGTAACAAAATATTCAGACTATGCTAGGTATAATAAGCCAACATGAAATGGGGAGATGTATGATTTCTAGGTTCATGGAGCTAATTATCTCAGTAAGACAAAGACACATAGAGCAATATTAACTATTATAATCATCATATAGAATGATGCTCATAATAAATATCAAATATGCAGCAGAACTAGAAAAGATAAGTGTGCAGGCATGTGTTGATTATCCTGTTACGGAAAATGTCATCAAGTATTCCTCTGAAGATTCACTGAGGTACCTTAGGAATTATTTTTAAAAATTGTCATGCAAAATTTATAGGAGAAACCTGTTGCATGAAGCAAGATACCGTATCTATTACATTTTAACTGTCTTAACTTGCAGTAGTTAAAGGGCTTGTTTCTTAACCCCAAATGAAGATGGCCCACAGAAGACTACTTTCTATAAGGGACGAGTAAAATATTTAAGAGGTAAGCAAATCGCTACATATATTAATATACTAGTTTGAATTAAAAATGTCCCATTTCTGAACTGAAATAGCCATTGAATAGATTGCTATTCTTTTCGATTTCAATCTCAAATTCATCTCAACTATAATACCAGATCCTTCTAAGAATTTAAAAAATATTTTAGAAATTTGATGACTGAAAATAATCTTTGAAGAAAGTTGTTGGTAGGTCCCTTTGAGGCGATTCACGGCTTCTGAATGTACAACAGACAAAATACTCCCCGACACTGTACCATAATCAGCACAATTATCAGTGCTTCTTTGCCATTCATAGGGTTTTCAATGGCTGATTGCTTCAGGAGTAGGCTGTTAGGTCCCGCTCCCAAGCCTAGAGTACCCAGTATTCCCATCCAAGGACTAACCAGTCCCAACCCTGTTTAGCATTGGAGATCTGATGAGATTGGATGCCAGGGTGGTACAGCTGTAGACTTGAAGAAAGTAGTAGGAGCATTATTCTGTATAAGAAATTTAAAACCCAGATAGACTGAAGGACTTACTATTAGTTAGCAATAAAATTTAAATATTAATTATATAAGCTGGCTAGGCAGAAGGCCCCTGGGTTCAATCTCCAGCATGGCAAAAACAAATGCAAAAATGAACAGCAAAGAACAAAAAATCCCCCAATTATATGAATAATAATAATAATAATACACATCGTAAGTGATGTTTTTAACTTTGTTACACAGATGATTCCTTAATTATTAAATCATATAATTTTAATAAATTTAGTAAGTTAAGGCTTATTTCAGAAATGTTAAATAATGGAACCCAGAAGGAAAAAAAAAATCTCTACTGAGTGGTTATTCCTAAAAGACAAAATTGTAACCTAGTTTTGATGTGCCTGCCTCTGTATCACTGTGGCGTCCAATCCTGTCAAATCTCGGAAGCTAAGCAGGGTCAGGCCTGGTAGTACTTGGATTGCAAACCACCTGGGAACACCAGGTGCTGTAGGCTTGGGAGAAGGACCTGGCAGCCCACTCCCCTAAAATATTCATCCATTGAAAACCGTATCAGTAGCACTAACAATACTGTTTCAACTGTTACACATAGGGTCACCAGGAGTCGACACTGACTCCACAGCACCTAACAACAACAACAACAAAGTTTTGATGTATGCTTATAATATGTAAATCAGCACACAATTCACTCAATAAAGTAGAAAGTGAAGGTATTTTCACAAAATAAGATAACCATGGATATATGCTTTAGAGTCAAAGAAAAACCTTTATAAGATACATTGAAAGTCCTGAAATACCTGTAAGTTCTACATAAGGGTGACCTACAAGTGTAGCAGAAAAGTCTTCTTATGATTCAGATTGGTTCCATAAATAGCTTTGAAATCAGATGGACCCAAATTCTGCTGTTTCTACTATTTACTCGTTGGATAACATTGGAGAAATCAATTAACTTTCTTTTCCAGTACTGAGGGGTTGAATCCAGGAATTTGTACATGCTAGGCAAGTGCTCTGCTACTGAGCTGCATCCCCAGCCATTTATTTATTTATTTATTTATTTATTTATTTGCTTATTTAGAGACAGGATCTTGCAACGTTGCACAGGTTACCTATAGCCTCAAATTTCTATCCTCCTGTCTTTACTCCTTGAGTTGTTGTGATTTTAGGCATGTATCATGGCACCTGCCCCAATTAACCTTTTAAAGCCTCAGTTTCCTTACCTATAAAATGGAAAAAAATTAGTAGGTGTGAGGTTAAGGCTTTGGAAATTGCCCAGGACATTTCCTGGCACATTGTAAAATATCAATAAAAGACAATAATAATAATAATAATAATAATAATAATAATAATGCTATTAAACAAAAGAACGGGAAAATATTGGTTAAATATTAGAATATAAAGTATAACCAGAACACTCACTTCTATGTGAAGGAATTTATATGAGAGTTCTGGAAATCCTAAATATGATTTTTCTATTCAGTGAGGTCTTGTTGGCCACAGGCTAACAAATGATTATGGTTTTGAGACCAGGCTTTTTTGCTTATCTCCCACAGTTTTGTTTTCAATATCAAATCCTTCTAGGGGAATAAGAGCCTCTGAGGGTTTACCAGAAATCACAGTTCACCTCATTCAAAATACAACTTTTCCAGATCTAGTAGATGTTGCTACACTTCATATCTTCCCTTTCTCGCTCATGACTGTCCCCAAAGCAGGGGCCAGAGAAGGGGTAACACCCTTCATCTGTGCAGAGATGAAAGGCATTCAGACTTCTCTCTTGGAGTTCATGTGGCCTTTCCCTTTCTCACTAGGATCTGGAGAAGGTGTTCCACAATCAGCTGGGGGAGGAGAGTTGGTTGGGATGCAAGCTGTTAGAAAATGGAGGGAAATCCAAGAGCAACTGAGACAGTGATTGTGTGTCTAACAGGTAGGTCCTGGAACAGTCCAGTGGCTGCAAAGCTGTTTCTACTCTGCCAAAAACCAGCCAAGGCTAACATGGTCATTAGAGACTAGCCTGAACAACTTTTCTTTCAGAATTTGAAAACTTGCTAACATTATTGTACCCCTCAAGTGTGTTATTAATACCTCATGCTATATATGAGGCTAAAATCTATGAATTTGTAGGAATTACCATTTGATGTAAGATTGATTTATAAGGAAAATATTATTAATGTGCTGTCAACACCATGAAGTCAGGGACCACATCCTTTTGGTTACCTTTGCGTTGCTACCTCCCGGTAAGTCTGAGAACTGAACACCATACTGATTAAGAGAATGAGCTTTAGAATAAAGCAAACATAAGTTTGAATAAACAGGGATTCCTATGATCACTATTTATTTCACCTTTTATGACTTCAGTTTTCTCATATGTAAGATGTATATAGTAACGTGAAATACCTTGTTGGGTTGTTGGGATGAATAAATTAAGTAGTACATGTACAGTAATTGAAATAGAGCACATAGCAAATGTTCTAAACACATTGAGACTAGTCTAGACTACAGTTTTCATGTAGGATGTGTGTTTTTGTGATTCTGAGAGTAAGGAAGACTGGGGGAGAGAGGGGACAAGAAAGAGAGACAGTGTGTATGTTAATGCAAATCTTTCTAGATTTTGGTGTCTGAATTATAGAAATCACCTTTTTAGGGTTCTATTTTTCATCTGCATAAAATATAAAAACTCTTTAAACAAACATTTTCCAAAGAAACTTCTACAAAAAAATGCTTGAGAGTTTAGATCTAATCCTGATACTGTGAGGTAATCTGTGGACAGGAAGAGTGGTAAAATGAATCAACACTTAAAATGTATCTTTAAGTCACTCAACAATGAAGTTTCCTAACAAAAGGATAAACATACTAGCTGAACACTTTTAAGAAAGAATGCCACTTGTTACTCATTCTTCCTTTCAGCTGCATGAAAATAAAATTGACTCAGTGAAGGTGTCTGAGCCAACTCTCTACCAGATGAAATCAGTTCTAAAAGGTCATAATAAAATTAGTAAAGACAGTTGGAAAATGTGCTGATAACAGCTGATACCCTCCCCACAAAGTGTGCACACTATAATTAGACATCAGATATCACTCCTTCATCTCTCTCCTTTCTCCACATGCATTCTTTAATTTCCAGAGATACAATTATTTTCATGGTTGAAATTCAATAATATACAACACAGATTGATGGTTGGGAACACATCATCAGGTTATTAGTCAGTACAGAATTCTTTCTGTCAATATATGCTATCAATGAATAAGCATGAATAGAATCCTGGCTTGTTAAAAATAGCTTCAGGCCTTCCGTATGAATTCTAAAGCATATCACCTCCTACCGTTGTTATTACTGTACAATTTTTATCACTTCTTCCTATCAATGTCAAAGAGTATAAAATATAAATTATATCTAAAAAGAAAGAAAAAATAGTTTCAACACCTTTGTTTTAATCAGTTTTCTGACATTTGATCCAATTGCTATAAATTTAATTTTTTAACATAATCTAAAAAGATATTTCTATGAGATTTCAACTGGATTTTGTTTAATTTAGCTAGCATTTAGTGTTCAAAGACCTTTAATATCTAAATTGTAAGTGTGCTTAAAATATGCTTATTCTTACATCTTGGTTCTATACAGATAATTGAATCCATAACTGTATAAGGCAAATATTGGCCAGAGAAAGGAAATTTTTATTCAATTAAAATTTCAGAATAAAATAAAAACAAAAGAGAATGTCAATCTTCACATGTATTTTTTCCTCTCACATTTATACTTTTGAAAGCCTTTGGAGGCAAGAAGCCATTTGCAAACTCACACTGGGGGCTGATTGTCACTGTACTGAATAATGGGATTCATGTATTGCAGGCATTCATTTGTCAAGCACCAAATAACCACTCTCTCAGTGGTTTTTTTTTCCCTTCTTCTCCTCCCCTCTTGGGTAACTATAGATGAAGCAAAAGTTTGATTCTCTGAACAAGCTCCCGAAAACTTGGAGGCACTAATACGTTTTGATCTCTTTCTTCTATTTCCATTTTTCATTTTGTAGGACCCAGCTGTCGGCTTACAAGACTACAAAGATTTTGTTTAATACAGTATCAATGTTCTTGGTTTCCCATTGACAGATTTGAAAAGGTTGTTGAAAACTGAATGCATATATGCAAATGTTTTGTTATTAAATGGAAACATTCCAAGAAATCAAATGATCCATGTGAAATTTTAATTATAACTTAACAGCTGCTTGAGCTAATTGAAGGATATCAGAAAGGTGATTTCCTTTTCATTGTAATTAAAGAGTTAAGCCTAATTTGCTGTTGTCAGAACAAGACTAAATACCAATCTGGTCTGCCTAATTATATTAAAAGGCAAACAGATAACTCCTAGAAAAGGATAGGTCCTGTCCTAGACAAAGTCAAAAGGTTCTCAGTGCCATCACCATGCCATTCCTATTGGAATATGAACAATGACCTTTGAGGAAAGTAGCAACTGTTCTCAACTTCTACTGTGAAGGCTGTAATTTCATCTTGCTGCATCATCTGTTCACTCCCTCTGGTAGCCAATTTTATGTCCTAAACTAGAGTTCCAGTTCCTCAATCCTTTCCCCAATGGCCCCCATGATCTCTTCACTGTAAGAGACAAGGAAGTGACGCAAAGAGAGGGCAAAGTAATCTCCAAAGCAAACAACTGTTGTTGTTGTTGTTAGGTGCCATCGAGTTGGGTCTGACTCATAGTGACCCTATGTACAACAGAATAAAATACTCCCTGACACTGTACCATGAACATGATATTTTTATGTTTAAGCCCATTGTTGCAGTCACTGTGTCAATCCATCTAGTGGGAGGTCTTCCATTTTTTTGTTGACTTATCACTCTCCCATACATGATGTCCTTCTCCAGGGTCTGGTCCCACTTAACAACATATCTAAAATATGTAAGTTACAGTATAATCATCCTTGTTTCCAAGGAGCACTCTGGTTGCACTTCTAGGATGAATCTATTGGTTCTTTTGGCAATCCATGGTATATTCAATATCTATCTCCAGCACCATAATTCAAAGGCATCAACTATTCTCCTATCTCACTTAAACACAACAATATGATGCAATCAGAAATTTCACTGCATGAGTCACATGCACCTTCATCTTCAATGTGACATCTTGACTTTTCAAATATTTGAAGAGGTCTTTTGCAAGAGATTTTCCCAATGCACTGGGTCTTTTGATTTCTTTACTGTCATTTCCACGAGTATTGATTAGAGAACCAAGTAAATAAAAATCTTGGACAACTTCAATCTTTTTTCCATTTATCATGAAGTTGCTTATTGACCCAGTTATAAGGATTTTTGCTTTCTTGATGTTGAGGCACAATCCATACTGAAGGCTTTGTTCTTTGATCTTCTTCAGTAAATGTTTTAAACCCTCTTCACTTTCAGCAATCATAGTTGTGTCATTTGTGTAATGCAAGTTGTTAATGAATCTTCCACCAATTCTGATGCCACATTCTTCTTTATAAAGTCCAGCTTCTGGGAGTATTTTCTCAGCATAGAGATTAAAGAAGTATGCTGAAAGGATACAGCCCTGATGCACACCTTTCTCAACTTTAAACAAGGCAATGTTTCTTTCTTCTGTTCAAATGACTGCCTCCTGGTCCATGTACAGATTTCTCACACGTACAATTAAGTACTCTGGTATTCCCATTCTTCATAATGTCATCCATAATTTATTATGATGCACACAGCCTTTGCATAATTGATAAAATATAAATGGACATCTTTCTGGTATTCTCTGCTTTTGGCTAATATCCATCTGACGTCAGCAATGATGTCTCTGGTTAAATGCCCTCTTCTGAATCTGGCTTGATTTTACGACAGTTCTCTGTCTATACACTGCTATAGTCACTTTTGAATGATCTTCAGCAAAATTTTCCTTGTGTGTGACACTAACATCATCATTCAGTAATTTCCATATTTGGATCCCCTTTCTTGGGAATGGGAACAAATATGGATCTCTTGCAGTCAGTTGCCCAAGTAGCTCTTTTCTAAATCTCTTGGCATAAAAGAGTGAGCACCTCCAGTGTTGCACCTATGTGCTAAAACATTTCAATTGGTATTCCATCAATTCCTGGAACCTTGAGTTTCGCCAATTCTTTCAAGGTAGTTCCTACTTTGTCCTTCACTACCATTGGTTCCTGATCATATGCAACCTCTTGAAATGGCTGTTCATCCACCTATTCTTTTTGGTGTAATAACTGTGTATTCCTTCCATTCTCTTTTGATGCTTCTTGTGTCATTCAATATTTTCCCTGTATAATCCTTCACTATTGCCACTTGAGGCTTGCATTTGTTTTTCTTCACTTCTTTAAGCTTGAGAAAATAGTGTGCTCTTCCTTTTCAGTTTACTATCTGCAGCTCTTTGCACATGTCATTATAATAGTTGATTTTGTCTTCTTGAGCTGACTTTTCAAATCTTCTGTTTAGTTCTTTAATTTCATCATATCTTCCTTTTACTTTAGCTGCTCGATGTTCAAGGGCAAGTTTCAGAGTCTCTTTTTACATATAATTTGGCCTTTTCTTTTATTTATCTTGTGTTTCAATAAACTTTTTCTTTCCTCATGAATGATGTCTTTGATGTCATGCCTCAACTTGTTCGGTCTTTGATCATTAGTGTCTAATGCATCAAACCTGTTCTTGAGATGGTGCCTGAATTTAAGATCATATCTTGGCTCTTGTACACTTGTTCTAATTTTCTTTGGTTTCAATTTGACCCTGTATATGAACATTTGAAGGTCTGATCCACAATTAGCACTTGGTCTTGCTTTAACTTTTCAAATTGAGCTTTGCCATCATCTCTTTCCACAATTGTAGCAAATTTGTTTCCTGTATGTTCCATCTGATGAATTTTATGTGTATATTTGTCATTTATGCTGGTGAAAAAATGTATTTGCATTAAAAAGGTTGCTGGTTTGACAAAATTTTATCATGCGATCTCCAGCATCATTTCTATCACCTACGCCATATTTTCTATCTACTGATCCATCTTTGTTTCTAACTTTTGCATTCCAATCATCAGTAATTATCAGTGCATCCTGATTGTATGTTTGACAGCATTATACTTCAGGATAAATCTTGGGATGTCTTTTTTGATGTTGAGTGCAACCCTATTTCTCTTTAAGTAATCATGCCCAGTGTAGTAGACCACATGGTTATCTGATTCAAAATATCCAATAGCCATCCATTTTAACTCACAGATTTTAGAATGTAGATGTTTATGTGCTCCATTTCAGCCTTGACAATTTCTAATTTTCATAGAGTAATACTACATACATTCCCTTTTCCAATTATTAATGGATTTACAGTTAATTTACAGTTGTTCCTTCTCATTTTGAGTCATGCCCCATCAGCAAATGGAGGTCCCTGGGGCTTTATTCCATTCCAATCAATTAAGGTTGACTCTGCTTCAAGGAGGCAATTCTTTTCGAGCCATCTTTTGAATGCCTTCCAATCTGGGGGGCCCATTTTCCGGCACTATATCTGACAGTGCTTCTCTGTTATTTATAGAGTTTTTAATGGCTAATTGGTTTGGGAGTGGGATGCTTGGTTCTTCACCCTAGTCCATCTTGGTCTGGAAGTTCAGCTGAAACCTGTCCACCATTGGTGACCGTGCTGGTATCTGTAATACTGGTGGCATAGCTTTCAGCATCACAGCAACACACAAGACCCCTGACAAACTGACAGACAAGTGGAGCAAGGACTCTAATTACTTACTGTGGCACTTTTTCACACCCCTTTTTGTGCTTTGCATCTACTAGCATGGAATACATCTTGTTTCAATTCCACTTCATTGCAACAATGGCAGAATGTTTCTTGAAGCCTTTGCTTATCTTTGTAATGGTTTGGTATCACTTTCTCTGTGTTCTAGAAGATCTCAAAAATTGTGCTTTAATTTTTTTTCACAGAACTATTTTGAAAGAGTGTCCTTTATGAGGATTAGCATCCTTTAGTACTTTAATTAAATAGGGTTAAAATTCTTATTCAGCACTGAAAAGATTTTAGATATAAAATATGGGAATCACTTACCTAATTCTGGTATTTCATGCTATTTACAATAGTCATCCTTGCTTTTGAGTAGGCTTCTAAATATTTCAACAGGAATGAGGAATTCAGCTTCCAAGGTTTCTGGCAAACCTGATACTTCTTGGATAATTTGTGTTCTCTTTCTTTTATAAACTTTTTTTTCCAGCAGCCAATAATATAAATGTATTCAGTATTTTCTCTCTCTCTTTTTTCAACTTTTCAAAAGAGCAACTGCTACATTAATACATATGGAGTGTAGTAGTGGGTGGGACTTATTTAATAATAATCAGTTCTTATTCAATGGACATTCCTCAGCTATAGATACATGTTGCATGTTTGGCAAGGCTAAAAAAGGGGCCAGTTGAAAATAGAGCATGTAGGTGGTCCATATGTTGATCTTCAGCCTTCTTCATCAAAGTAGTAACTCTTTGCTTAGAAAATTACTTAACATATACCTTATTAATATTGAATTTTTGACTCTTATTTCTCTAATCTATACCCAATCCCATGTTGTGATTGCCTAATTATATATTTTTCTTATCTATTCAAACTCAACCTATCTAAACTCTTCTACAAGTCAACACCCTTGTTAATATGACCCAGTGCCAAGAAGCAGAAACTGAGGACAATCTCTCGTCCCAGTGCTGGAGACAGAAGAGTTGCTGCTGCCCCTGAGGCAGCAAAAGAGCTGCAGTACCTAGGCTGCTAACACTTGTTATAGCTATGAACTTGTTTGGGTTCCTCCTTGCCCTTCTAAAGGTGGAGACAATAAGAGCTGTGGTGTTTGTCCCCACAAGGCAAAAGCACCCAACGCTTTTCCTTTCTCCCTCTTGCAACATTCCCGAGGGCCACTGGAGTCTGTGCCCCTCACCTAAGGATCCTGGGTGATTTGTGTTTAGTTATCTGTGTGAGTGGCTGTGTGCCCCGTCCAAACATCCGGGCTGGACAGGGAGGTGTGTGCGCTACACCTCATGACTAGGAAGCAAAAGAAAAAGGAATATAGCAGGGTCCCACAATCCCCTTTGACAGCATACCTCCAATGACTTAATGACCTCCTGTAAGGACCTGCCTCCTGAAGGTCCATAGCACCTCTGAACAGCACCACCTTGAGGTCCTAACCCTTAACTTATGGACCCGGGGGAACATTCAACATCTAACCTATATAGCACTATCTATAGTCTCTCCTTCACATTGTTCATTTTACATAATGCTGACTTAATCTCCATAAAGCATCACTTATGTAATGTCGTCTTACTGTATGGAGCCCTTTAATATTGGTATGGGCTTTATACAGTTTAAGCACCTTAGGCTGACATGACAAACCTTCATATTCTCAGTCTAAATTTTTGGATTTGTGATAATTCTCAGATGAAGGAAACAGAAAACTCTAATCAATTAATGCAGAAAATACATCTGTTGGAAAAACTACTGGGTTGCTAACAGAATGGCTGTAAGAGAAGCTGTCTTAGAAAATGGACATGAAAGGAGAGAAGCAAGGCAGCCCAAACCATGTCCAAATGATATCTCTGAACCATTCTGATGAGTGTACTGCTGCCCCCATCATTAATGACCAGATGCCATGCTTGCCATGCTCTTCACACCAACATTGCTGTCCAAATTCTATTGGGAGAAGGGTGAATTCCTTATATGATAATTGGTATATGATATTGGAAGAGAATCCAGATGTCAGGAAGAACAAATCAAAATAAAGAGAGAGTAGTAATGAGAGATCAAGTGGAAGAGGGCAAGAGAGAGCTCTATGATTCACTAATGTCCTAACCAAACCATTAGCCCACTGAGCCATGGCACACTCAGCCACCTGAAACACATCCTATCCTTTCTTGCCTTCACAAATCATTAAATTATTATACATATTAAAACAAGTAGTATGTCACCAACACACAGTAGTTCCCAATCATGAGTATTCCTTCCATTCTTTTTCTTCATCTCCCCACATGTCCCCAAACTACAGGCTTGCTTGAATTGCATCATGTTGCAGAAGTATCTGAGAACACTCTGTCATCCATCTTTTCTCAGTTCCTATTGTATTTAATCCATATCATTCATTATGGTGTTTGTCATAATGAATGTGGTATCACACCATTAGCTATCTCTTCATGTGTGCAGTTTTATAGCCTCAGATTTTAGCCTTCATGAATATAAAGACCATGTGCTGTAATTCTTTGTATCTACTCTAGCACCTATCACCTTATGTTTGGGAGAGCAAGCACATAAGAAATGCTTACTGATTACCTGTGCAGCTCCTGAAGCAGGTTTTACATTGAATTCTTATTACCCCATCTCTGCATACTTCCTCATTCACATAAAATATTTTCTTCATATACAGAAGGAAAAATGCAGAAAAAATAGGTTAATAAGTTAGTTGATTTCCCATTAATCAAAGTATTAACATAATAAGCTTCTAGAGTCATTAATTTTATTTTCATGTAATTTTGTTTTTGTTAAATTTTAAAGTATGTAACAAAAGTTCTGTAAGACATAAAGTAAAAGAATTGACAGCAGTAAGTTTACCAAATAGAAATCAAATAGAAATGTCATGAAAAATAAAAAGAACTCAAGGCTTCTTATCCTGAGTAGAATGGGATCTTCCAGTCACCTATATAAATCACCTACCACTCCCTTGCCATGGGCTCACAGAGTTAGCTTCTGACATGCTAAAGTCTATCTCATCTAAATCAACAAAAGCCCTTTCTTGACAGTCTGTCCTTTTGCTGGATGACACTCTCCCTCTTTCTTTTTCCTTTCACAGCCATGCTGCTTATAAGTGTAGCTCATGTTCATTGTCTTTGTATTCTCAAGCCTAAGCAAGCTGGCGACACTACTCCATTTAACCTGTTATTACTAAGTTTATCAGGTAGCTTTCATTTGCCAAATTCAGTGCTCTGTTTTAGGAATTTATCCTCTTCCAGGCATAGTGGCACATGCCTGTAATCCCAGGGACTTGGAAGGCAGAGGCAGGTGGATCACAGGTTCCAGGTCTGAGGCAGCCTGTGTAATTTAGCAAGACCATGTCTCAAGATAAAATAGAAAAAAATGGGCTGGAGGTGCAGTGTGAGGTGCTAGATTAAACCCCAAAGTACCAAAAAAAAAAAAAAAAGAATTTATCTTCCATAATCATAAGTTGTATTTGATAATTGTTCACTCTGACTTTTTCAAATAGTCACCTCCTCAGTTTTCATATTGTTTCTTTCCCAGCTTTACTTCTTCATCTCATTTTGAAATTTAAAAAAAAAAATTTCTCTACTTCAACCCACCTGTTTAGAACTCCAAATTGTTGTCCTTAGGCTAAGTGTCCTCTTATCTTTCTATCTCTTTGAATGTCTGAATCCTCCACTTTCTTGCAGCTCTATTTTTACCAAAACTGTTTCACCCATAAGGCCTAATGCTACATAATATATAACACCCCTTTCCTATCTTCTTTGTTTAGTGTTGATAGGACTAATAATCATCTTCCTTTGGAATTTCTGATACAATGTCATGTCGTGAAGTGATAATCACCTATAGGAGAAGTACTAAAATCATTACCTCTATCAGAGATTTTTCTATAAATCTAAGTTATATATTCAACTGATTTTGGTTAAAAATTTAGTATGCTTCTGACAGTCAGAATCTTGTTCATGGCCCCAAACTCCACCTCATATTTTTCTTATTTTATACCTTTCAGGTTAGACTTTTGTTAAATATTGAAGCTTGCCCAAAATCTGAATGAAGATGTGATACTTCCTAATCAAATTATTATGTGAAGGTCACATTCCAGGTATGTTGTTGATTGTGGTAGGAAGGTGTTGACTACTGTCTCAGTCAGGAAGGCTGCTTCTGGTTCAAAGTCAAATCCACCTTTGTGTTGGCATCAATTTTCCAGTTTCCATACTTATAAAATAGATACAATAATCTATATAAAATGATTCAGAGAATATTTTAAAATATATGTAAAGTTTCCAATTATGATTCTTTTTTCTTTTTTGAATGCTTTGCAGGAAGCCATGCTTTACCTCTCCCTCCTTCTGTGAGGTATTTATTAAGCCAGAAACCAGGTATACTCAGTTTAAACTAGAACCCTATCCCATTGAGAAGGCACTTGTTTCAGAGTCCTACTATTTTTGTTATTGTTTATAATTTTTCTCACTAATAATTGCCAATTTTGAAACACTTAATAAATAACTAGGTCATTTTTAGTCTTTGGGAATATCTTTTTCACTTAATCCTTTTTGAATACTTTGAGAACTTTTAATGTGGTTTTCCTATAGATATTCACTAACATTCACTACAAACAATTGTTACTCCTTGTTCCATCTTATCTAGGTAGCAAAGTCACAGCAATTACTGGTTAACATAAAGTTCTGGAATTGCTTTAGTTGACCATACCATTAGGAGCTAGCACTGATTATATCAGTAAACTATGGAAGCACATTTGGCAATTTAATAGCACATTAAAACTATTTGATAGCAGGAAATATCCTACTTATTTCCATAGTTTCAGCATCGAATGTAATACCTACCACATAGGAGAGGATCAAGAAATATTTGTAGAATGAAGAAATGGTTCAGAAAACTGATGGAAGAGTTACTTATGCAAAATATAGATCAAATTTGTTCAAATATTATCAATAGCACTTCACAGAATAAAGTTTAGTCTTCTTAGCATGGTTTTTACTTGCTTTACCAACTCATGTCTTACTCTGTTGTTCCTGTACCATTTTCTCCAATCATATGGAGTTACTTGCAATTCCTCATGCATTTTATGTTTCTTTTTCTCTTTCTTTCAGTCTAGGGTGATCCCTGCAAACATATATTCATCTTTCAATAATCTGCTCAAGGATACTTCTTGGCTCAAAGCCTTTTTTGACTCCTCCACAAAGAAATGAACACTGCTTTCTTGTTACTATTTCCCAATGCCATTTATATGCCTCTGTCATAAAATCTTCATTATAATTATGTTTTTACATTCTGCCTATCCCCCAGCAACAAATCTCCTTATTTATTATTATATTATAATATTCTTTCATGGTGTGGGGCACATATGATTCAGTCAATACAAGTTAAATTTAGGGTTCATTAATGTTCATAAAGAATGATATATGTATTAATAGAGGAGGAAAAATTCAAGAACAAATTTTTTCAGCTAGATGAATCTTTACAAATTAATATTTATTTTATCTAAGTATCTATTTTTTGATACAGTTATGGAAAAAGCATAAAATTTACAGATAAAAGTAATCACGGATGGTAAAATGGGTTCTCTATTACATCCCAGGGTTGGGATTTAGCTCAGTTGATAGAGCACTGTGCTGCAGTCTCTGAGGTCACGAGCTCAATTCCCAGCACCACAAATTTAACAACAACAACATTACATCCCAAGTCTGACTATAAACTTTTACCACAGATAACATAGTAACATCTTTAGTTCCAAAATATATTCAAATTTAGTCTTCCCTTTTGCTTAATTCATATGACTTAACACATACTAAGCATTTCCATGGAAGAAGGATCCGGCGACCCACTCCAAAAATCAATCCACCATTGAAAACCCTAGAATAGCAGAGAAGCACTGACAATAGTGTTTCACCTGTTGTATGTAGGGTCTCTATGAGTCAGATACTGACTCCATGGCACCTAACAACAAGCATTTCCAGTGGTTAAATTTTAGTAGAAATTCCTTTTTGTATAGTTTCAGAGTATTCTAAAACAATGCAGTAAAAATGGCATTCATCTGCAACAATTCTCAAACTTTTGTTCACACAATACCATTTACACTCTTAAAATTTACTGAAAACATCAAGCTTCTTGTTAATACAGGTTACAGCTATTAAAATTTAATATGTAAAAAGTCAAAACTTAAAGTATTAAAGTTTTATTAATTCACAAAAATAACACCAATAAACTTTTACATGCTCATAACATTTTAATGAAAAATAAGTATATTTTTCCATACCAAAACTGATGAGAATACTGTATTTATATGAAAAAATTCACATGGAAAAATTGTCTTCACACAGTAATATAAGTGAAACCAAATTTTAAAAGTTTCGTATTTTATTTTATTTATAAATGTTGGTGGGGTACAGAGTAATGAGTCATTTGCTGTATCCATTATGCAACTATTTAATTACTTTTCCTTACACATTCACCATCTTACATATTTTACAGAGCAGTATAAACTGAAGAAGAAAAGAAAAAATCCTAATATGTAATGAAAATCATATGCAATCATGGGTTATATTCTCACTGATTTTCTCTTCTCCCTATTTTTTCATGTATTCATGTAGTTACATCTTTTGAGATTTTCCTCCCCTTCTTTACCCTTCTACATTATTTCCCCTCCCTTCCCCCTTTCCCCAACTTCTGTTCCCACCTGCTAATCTCCTTCCCACTTTTTTCTTATCTGTTTGTGTTTTCCATTCTTAAATAGATATGATTGTTCATTTTTATATATCTAAATATGTATTTTTTTCTTCATTTAAGTTAGCTCCCACATACGAGTGAGAACGCGTGCTATTTCTCTTTTTGAGTCTGGGTTACTTTGCTTAAAATGATGTTCTCTAGTTCCTTCTATTTTGCTGCAAATGATATAATTTCATTATTCTTTATTGCTGAGTAATATTCCATTTTGTGTGTGTGTATATGTGTGTGTGTGTGTGTGTGTGTGTGTGTGTGTGTGTATATATATATATATATATATATATATTTCACATTTTTAATCCACTCCTCTGTTAATGGACATCTTGGTTGATTTCATTTCCTTGTGATTATGATGAGAGCTGCATTAAATATGGAAGTGCCAGTGTCCCTGTGGTATGATAACCTATCTTCCTCTGGGTATATTCTCAGGAGTGGTATACCTGGGTCATATGGCAGTTCTATTCTTAGTTCTCTAAGGTATCTCCATATTGATTCCCAAAGTGGCTGAACTAATTTACAGTCCCACCAGCAGTGTAAAATGATTCCTTTTTCTGCATATTCTCACTAGCATTTGTTATTGTTTTGTTAATCTTGGTCATTCTTGTTGCAGTGAGATGGAATCTCAGTGTCACTTTGATTTGTATTTCCCTGATGGCTAGGGATATTGAGCATTTTTCATGTATTTAATGTTCACTTGTATTTCTTCTTTTGAGAACTATCTATTCAGTTCCAATGCCCACTTATTTATTGAGTTGTTATTTTGGTGTTTGATTTCTTATATTCTTTGTATATCCTAGAAACTAAATTAAGGTACAACTTGGAATCTGAACACAGATAAATGAACTTACCATAGTGTATTCCATTATAATCTGTTGATATATTTTTGTACTTTAAATAGATACTTTACCAATGTATGCTTTTACAAAATCATTCACAGATCATTGAGAAATTGTTGACTTATTGAGTTAGGGAGACCTTCTAAAGGGTGACACAGTTCAGGATACAATATAAAAAAAAATCACATCATTTGATTACAACATCATCTCATCAGAGAAGCCTCTAATTATTGGATATCTCTCAAGCTCACAGAGACATATACAAATTTTCCAAAATTCTAATTTTCACTTGGAAGCTCACATTTTATGGCAGGCAACAAATGCTGTTAGTTGCCTGTTTGTTTGTTTTGTAGTACTGAGGAGTTGAACCCAGAGCCTCACACATGCTTTTGCAAGTGCTCTACTACTGAGCTGCTATTCCAGCTAATTTTTTACTTTTCATATTGAGACAAGGTCTTCCTAAATTACCCAGCCTGCCTCTGGCCTCAAATTTGCAGTCCTGCTTCTGCCTCTGGACTTGCGGGGATTACAAGTGTGCATCATGTGTGGCCAGTTGTTTCCTTTAAATGGCAGCATCATTTATTTAATTTTGATAAAAGGTCTGGCTAATACCTATGATTCCATATCCAGAAGGTGCCAATACTTTAAGTAAAAATAGTTCACAAAAACATGAGTAGTTCAGCTTGCAACAAAATCACACAAAAGTTTCTCCTTAAGACAGCCATCATACCTTATTATATAGCACAGAGCTTTGTGTGTATTTCTCAATCCATCAACCTAAAACATGTGAAATGTCAAGTGTTGAGATTTAGTAACATTAGTTATCTTATTACTTCATTGAGGACATTCTTAAGTGAAATTGGTATTTTATTCATTCATTCTTTCACTTTATTTTTAAACTATTCATGTAAGTCTATTGTTATTCTTGTTGTTAGGTGCTGTCCATTTGGGGTCTGACTAATAGCGACCCTACATCCACAAGGCAAAACACTACTGTCAGTGCTTCTCTGCTATTCATACGGTTTGTTATGACAGATTGATTCTTGGGAGGGGATTGCTAGGTCCTTCTCCCAAGCCTACAGCACCTGGTGTTCCCAGGCAGTCTCCCATCTAAGTACTAACCAGGCCTGACCCTGCTTAGCTTCCAAGATCTGATGCCACAGTGCTATGGCTGCAGGCTTGCAAGTCTATAACAATAAGAATATAGGACTACGAGCACAGTTTGGGGGCTAGGGTTTCACTCATTTAGTAGAGTGCTTCCTTGCACTTTCTGAGGACATGGGTTTGATCTCCAGTACTGCAAAAATGGGAGAAGGATATAGCAATCCACTCCCGAAAACAATCAGCCATTGAAAATCCTGTGAGGGTCTATATGAATTGGACCCTACTGGATGGCACCTACCAACAACAGCAGCAGCATAGTTTGGTCCCACAGCCTGGATTCATGCTAAGCATAGAAATTTTATCCACCATGGATTTCAGATAATCAGTAAAATGTAAATACAAGATGGCAAATAATGTTTGAATGTTATTATAAAAGTTATCTTGACCTGGTAGACCATCTGTAAGGTTCTCAGAGACTCCCAGAGTTTGGCTACACACATTTTTAGAAATGCTGCTCTACAGCACAGAATAGTCCAGAAACCAAAATATAAGGGGATCAATCAGTGATTTCCCTGATACTGGTTAGAGCAGGGAAATCTGCCAAAATTTTACCTTGATTTTATTTCAAAATTCAAAACAATTATGAATAACATCATTTCCTACAAACACTGAAAATCTTTCTCCTCTGAATTACCAAGAACATCGTCAGTAACTTCCACATGGTCCTTGTCACATTTTATTTATTTGTGTCATGTCTGTTACTCTTTATTAGGCAAAGTTCCTTAAGGGAACTCAGATACTCAGAAAGATTGGGAATATATAACAGCCACTCATAAATATTTGCTTTGTTCAATTGAGTAATATATCTTACAAAACAAAAAAGAATTAGCCCTATTCCATGAAGTATCCTTTATAAATGTTTAACAGGCAATTTAACAATGTATATGGAAACTAAAACTATAAAACTTTTAGAAGAAAACAAGACACTTTGTAAATTTGAATTTCTAAAGCATGGTAAGTAGCAAAAGAAAACATAGATTAGCTGGATGACATCAAAATTTAAAGATTTATGCAGCCAAAAACACCCTAAGGAAAATGAAAATGTAACCTATAGATTAAGAAGAGAAAATGTTGCAAAAGCCTATGTGATAAGGATTTATACTCAAAATTTATGAAGAACTCTTATATCTCAACAATAAAAATACAATCCAATTTAAGAATGAGCCAAGGACTAGAACAGACATTTCTCCAAAGAGGATGTGCAAATAACAAGTAGGCATATGCAAAGATGTTCAATGTCATTAGTCATTAGGGAAATGCAACTCAAAACCTCAGTGAGATACTCTGCCCACTGTTGTTAGGTGCTGTTGAATCAGGTCTGACTCATAGTGACCTAGGTACAACAGACACTACTTGATACTATGCATGTCCAGCACTATTGTCAGTGCTTCTCTAATATTCCTAGGGTTTTTTATGGATAATTGCTTAAAAAGTAGGCTTCTATGTCCTTTTCCCAAGCCTACAGCACCCAGCATTCCCAGGCAATCTCCCATCAAAGGATTAACCAGGCCCAACACTGCTTAGCTTCTGAGATCAGATGGGATAGGATGTCAGAGTGGTATGACTATAGATACTATACCCATTAGAGTGGCTAAAATAAAAAAGACAATAACAAGCATTGTTTATTTTTCTTTTGTGGTATTGGGGTTGAACCCAGGATCTTGTACATACTTTGCAAATGTACTACTACTGAGCTGCACCCCTAGCCCATTTTTTACTTTTTGTTTTGAGACAGGGTCTTGCTAAATTATACAAGCTCCCTCTGACCTCTAACTTGCGATCTTCCCACCTCGGGCTCCTGAGTGGCTAGGATTACAGGCATGTACCACAGACACCAGCCGACAATAAGAAGCATTGAAGAGCATATGGATAAATTAGGATCCTAATACACTGCTGATGGGAATGTAAGATAATGCAGCTTTAGAAAACAATTTGGTAGTGCCTCAAAAAGTTAAACATAGAGTCATTATATGACCCAGCAATTCTACTCGTAGATATATGCCCAAGTGAAATGAGAGAAAATGTTCACACAAAATGTGCACATAAATGTTCAAAGGAGTATTATTCATAGTAGCAAAAAAAAAAAAAAAAAAAAAAAAAAAAAAAAAAAAAAAAAAAAAAAAAAAAAAAAAAAAAAAAAAGAAACAACTGGGAATGCCCATCAACTGATAAATGGTGTTTTGTTTGTTTATTGAGACAAGGTCTTTCTATATAACCACAACTGGCATGGAACTTGCTCTGTAGCCCAGGGTGGGCTCAAACTTCGGGCATCCTCCTTCCTCAGCCTCTCAGAGTGCTAGGATTACAGGTGTCAGCCACCACGCCTGGCTCATCAACTAATAAATGTTTAAACAAAATGTTTCTATCCATACAATGAGATATTATTCAACAATAAAAACCAATGAAGTACTGAGATAGGCAAAAAATGCATCTTAAAAATATTATGATTAAGTGAAGGAAAACATAGCCAACCACATATTATATGATCCTATTTATATGCAATATCCAGAACAGGAAAATTTATAGAAATAGAAAGTACATTAGTGGGGAAATGTTTGGGGAATGGAGAATGACAGCTAATGTTATGGGTTTTCTTTAGAGGGAACAAAAATGTTCTGAGAAATTAGATTCCTGCAATATTTCAAAGTATCAAATAACATTGAATTGTATTAAGTACCTTACCTAGCTTTTGGTTAGGTAGGTTATATCAATATTAATTACACACATCAATACTTATATATCAGTATTTATTGTATTAAAAATTAAAAATTAGAAGATTAAAAAACAGTGCTTAAAAGAATCCTTGGGGATGGCTAATACTACAAAATTTGAAAATAAAATCAATTTTAATTAATGTACATTTATAAACCAAATATAATTCAAATTCTGTCTTTTCAGAAGATGCATGAGATCTGCTTACAAATAAGGAAACACTGGGTAAGGTATTCCATCTTGTGCTTCAGTTTCGTCATCTGTACAAGTGGAAACTGGCCACTTTAACAATGAGAAAACATAAGGTTTAGCACTGACTGTCCTCCAGCAAACACTAAAAATGCTAGCTTTAATAAGAATAAGAATTTATAAATATGATACTATATCCTTAGAACCCTTCGTAATCATGTGCATTTTTTTTTTAAATACACATGGCATATAATCCAAGTAGACACCACTGCACATGCTGAGAAGTCGGCCTTTCAATTTTACTCTCTGGGCTGCCATTTCAAAATCTCCTTGAAGAATTCCAATATAAACATTTTAGGCAAGATGAAGAAAGGTATATCCAACCCCACACTTTGCTTCATGGATAAAGAAACTGTCTAACTCAATTTTTTTTACAACTCATCTCTCTTCATCCCAACAGAAGTAAATTTAAAGCAATTGAAAAGATAAATGGTTCCTCACATAAAGTGGGAGGGAAAATTAATTTGGGACTGTGACAAGAAAACATTCATTTGTCATTACTGCATTGAGGTACACTGGAAGGTGACTAAAACCCATCGTATGCTATGGGACTTTAAGAACTAGTGTCTGTTTTCTGTCCCTTGCTTTGTCAAACTCCTCCTTCTGCCTCAGTTCACTCTCACTGAAGATTACTGGCAGTATTAATTAGCCATGATAATGGAGGGAGGGGCCACCAAAAGGCACCTAGGCGAGTTGGGAAGTGGAAAGTGGGAGGAGGAAGCCACACCAACCAGGAGGGGGAGAGTGGGTCAAGAATTGGTAAGAACTAATTTGTCTAATATTCAGTAACAAAAGGAACACGTCTGTGTCTGCATTTAATGCAGCATCAATCACCGCGTAACTGCTCCACACGCATAATGAGAATATTCTGTGGCCAGCCCTGTGCTCTGTAAAGACAGCTGGGGAGATAATAACCGAAATGGAATTTTTATTTTAATGCAACTCCCATCCTTTAAACACAAAAATGAAACAGATTAAAGTTGGTAAAAATGTAATAGCCTTTCATAAAAGCTAAGTGTGATAATGTATTTATTCCAGCAGTGATGCCTAAAGAGCCTGAAATGTCTCCACTTGATTGTTGGGATTCTCCAGTTTAATGGTCCTTCTGTTTTAATTCATTATGAGTTGCTTTAGTCTTTCCAGTGGCTGTGTCTAATTACATTGGTTCATCTGATTACATTTCAGTTAAGGTTTTTTTTTTTTTTTTTTTAAAGCTCTACTTTGTTTAGAATAACTTTATTTTCAAGTCAAAATTACATCTTATTTTATGTAAAATATATATTTATATCCATATTGCATATTCAATAAATGAAAAATAGATTACATATCACAGAATTGCACAAAAGTAAGCATTATATTTTAAAATAGATCAGCTTCATTGCAACAGAGATTTAGGTTCTATGTTAAGGCAGGCATTTCCCCTATTTCCTATTTATTTCTCTAAAAGCTCTAGGCAAAAAAAAAATAAAAAGACTTTTTACAGCTATTAGACCATAGTGACTTCTCTCCTAAAGACATTTTTTAAAATAAATTTGAAAATAGCATAAACATGAAAATGTCTATTGATATTTAATGATTTTCTAAAATATAATCAGCAACTAGGAAATCTACCTGAATTTGTCAACTTGTAGGTCATGAGGCACAATGGAGTCAGAGTTTTAGACATTCAATATGTTGTCACTGTTAGAAATAATGAACTGTGCATGCAAGAGTTATTTCTAAAGGACAGTTTAAAAATGGTAAAGGGGCTGAGAGGAAATAGGAAAAATAGTAAGCTTAGCAATGACAAACAGAAGGAAAAGAATTTAATGACGTCAAGTTGAAAATATAATTTAAGATAGAAAGCCTCATTGAACTCTGCCTGCTGTTCTACTACAATGGGATGATATAATCAGCTTCCTTGATCTCTGTTACAAGATTTTAACTCAGGGAAACTGCTTTGGCATAAGGAAAGAAATATAAAAATGTCTTGTGTTATAATGAGTAGAAACCTGAAATAGGCCACTTTATAACATTCATATTTATTTTCTTTTAGGGCTAAAATAATTAAATTCTATAACATTTCTGGATTTATTTTTAGGTCTATATACCATAACATTGTCAGAAATACTTAATATCTTTACATAGCTTATTTTTTTTCATTGTTGGAGATTGAACCCAAGACCTTACACATGCTAGGCAAATGCTCTACCACTGAGTTGAACCCTTGGCCTCTTTTTAATTTTGAAACAGGGTCTTGCTAAGTTGCTGCGTCTGGCTTCAAAGTTGAGATCCTCTTGCCTCAGCATTCCGAGTCGGGATTACAAGTGTGAGCCACAGAGTCTAGCTAGGATACACATATTTTAACTAAGGTTATTTATTTATTTATTTATTTATTTATTTATTTATTTATTTATTTATTGTGTGTGTGTGTGTGTGTGTGTGTGTGTGTGTGTGTGTGTGTGTGTGTGTGTGTTGGTACAGGTAAACTGAACCCAGGGATAGTTTGCAAGTGCTATACCACTGAGCTTCATCCCCAAATCCCTTTCTAATTATTTATCTTGAGACAGAGTCTAAATTTGCAGGCAGCTTCTGGCCTTGGATTTGCAATTCTCCTGCCTCCACCTACAGAGTTGCTGAGATTACAGGTCTTCACCACAGTCTCCTGTAGTAACTAAGTTTTTAAAACCTAAAACAATTTTGTTAATCGAAACTAAGAAGTACAAGGTCTAATCAATGTAAGATAAACAAGAGTAAATGATAATGGGTCTAATAATTGGTTCTATACTTTCACCAAATATTTCTAAGTTTTTTTTTGTTTGTTTTTTGTTTTTTTAGTACTAGGAATTTGAACCCAGGGCCTTGCATATGGTAGCCAAGTATTCCCAAAGATCTTTTTATTCAAATTTTTAATTTTGAGACAGGATCTCACTAAGTTGTGCAGGCTGCTTCTGGTCTTGGACTCATGACCCATTTGCCTCTGCTTCCTGAGTTGCTGCGTTTATAGGCATATGCCATCATATCTGGCTTCCAGCTTTGCTTTAAAATAGTTTTAGCATTAAAAAAATTATGCCCTTCAAAACAAAAGTCCATACATATGCCAACATTGAGTTGACCTTTTCTTAAATAATCACGAGTAGATATGCATTATATAAACCCTCAAATGAAGAAATTAAATTTTCTACAGTCTGTACACAAAAATAAGTATGCTTTCTCACTTCAAACTGTAAAACTACATTATAATATTGAACATGCTTTTCCAGTTGGATAGCTTCTCATCTTCTCTTGATAATCACTGTTGTACTGAGTACTAATTGGGTGAGATTTCTGCAGAAAATTTCTGGGAATTGGATCACAAGTGTTCCATTCCAATCTCCAACATGGCTACTAATGGTCCCTTCTGTTGGTATTTGTTTCTTGTTTAATTCCCTCCCACATTGTACCAGGGGTATCTGTGTGAACAGAATATAGTAGAAGTAATGGCATGCCGCTCCTGAGATGAGTTTACAGAAATGTTGCTGCTTCTGTTTTAGTGGTTCACTTAAACTCTCTTACATCATTTATCCTGGGAGAAGCCAGCTTCTATGGCATGAGCAGCCTGTCCCATGGGGCAAAGAACTCCAACCAAAAGCCAACAAGGAACAGAAGCCTCCTGCCAAAAGCCATGTAAATGAGGTAGAAGGGAGATCTAGCCTTCAGGCGATGGCAGCTTTGTCCTAAATCCCAAATGCAACCTTACAAAATATAACTAACCAGTTACTCAGCTAAACTGCTCCTGGATTCCTGACCCTTAGATGCTGTGTAAGGTAATAAGTGTGAGTTGGGATAATTGGGTTTATAGCAAATGATAGCTCACAAAATTCCTGCTAGCATTTCATAACTAGGAACACAAGTTATAATAGTAAAGAAAGTACTATATTTCTATTATCAATAGACATATTGTTTTTCTTGGGTACTGGATCTGGCCCAACCCAGTTATTATTAGTCCTTATCTAACCATGGAAATGGCTGTTTTCCCCTTTTTCTCAGTGAATACATTCCTATGTCAGTTGTATAACCAAAACCCAAAGGAAACAAAACAAAAATGACACATCTACTGTGACCCAGGGTATTTTTACTGCATATACTTTATAAAGAATTATTTGAATACTGTGCAAAATAGAAAAAAAAGGTCATAAGAATTATACCTTAACAATGACATTTTGTTAGAATAAATTCATAATGCTAGTTTTTATACATTGCAAGCCACTAATTTTGAAATCTATAAGAACTGGAATTGTTGACACTAGAAAAATATTAAATGAATGAATGAACCAACTGATTCATAGTACTACTAAATTACATTTTACTGATGAAGTGGAACATTAAAACAAAAGGTCAGAGCAAACACCAATCAATACATTCTAAACAACAAAATTATATAATACAGCCAGAATTCTTCCACAGGTGTACCTCCTGGTATCCAATCCTGTCTTATCTGGGAAGCTAAGCAGGATCAGGCCTGGTTAGTGCTTGGATGGGACTGCCTCAGAATACTAGGTGCTGTGGGCTTGAGAGAAGGACCTAGAAGCCCACTCCCCCAAAACAATCAGCCATTGAAAACCCTATGAACAGCAGAGAAGCACTGGCATAGTGCCAGGCATGGTATAGTATCCTGGAGTGTTTTCACTCTTTTGTACACAGGGTCACTATGAGTCAGATTTAACTTGATGGCACCTAACAACAACAATCAACCACAATTTAGACATATTTCCTAAGAGAATGAAATTTTAGAAACTGTTAATTTATATTTTAATTATAAATATTCATCCAGGCAATAGTAGCAACATAGTTACTAAAATATAGTACATTAGGAACAAAAGATTCTTGTAGCTTCTCTGAGGTCAGGTATGTCCATAACCTGGAGTCCTTCTTGGTGTGGTCCATTCAAGGATGGGACTGGGTTCAAAGATGCTTTATCTTTATTGGATTCTAAAGAATGAGTTATTTTTATATTAATGAGTGACCAAAGAAACTGAAATCTGAGATCAATGTCATCTGAGAAATTTTCATGAGAACAAAGGAATGGCTCAGACAAAGAAAAGAAGGGACTGTAAAAACTAAGACCAGATGAACATTGCTGTATGATACTCTGGAAGGCTAAGAGCATTCTCTGGGATTCCTCTGAAGAACCCACATACCTACAGAACCAAAATCCAGCAACAAGGCTCTATGACTCCCTTAGCCTGGCCACCGTTGGAACTTTGGATGCTACATGCCATTCCTTAATTCACAAGTTACTATGAATGTGTGTCACTGGTAGGAAAGGGCCATACAGTTTGCATTGGTTGTCCAATTCCTTTATCTTTTTTGGTTGGTGGTATTACTCTTTTTCTTTTAGAGACATAGCCCTGAGACAGAGCATATTTATGTTGAGAACTAGTTAGGAAATTGGAAAGTCTTTTCAGGGATAGAGAAGCAGAAGAGTGGACATATTTTCCCAGTAGAAAAGTGTGCACAAGCAAAAATTTCCAATTTCTCCCAGAGTCAGACTGCATATATATAGAGAGAATATTCTGGACACATCAGACACACAGCTATTATGTTCAAATTCTCCTCTTGGCTGACACTTCTCTATACATAGTCCTGTATCCTGAGGAGTGCTAGTCTGGTCTTTACATGCAGGTAGTCATTAATTGTACCAGAGGTAAGCATCTGCCTCAAGGGTAATCAAACCCTGATCTGGCCAGTGGCTTGTAACACTCACTATAAGAGCAGTGCATTTTTCTCCTATCCTAAAGCTTCTATTTATCAACTCTTTTCTTCTTCTTCTTCTGTATATCTCACATGCCAAGATGAATCAGCCTGTGGTAGATACACACATTATTCTATGGAATATTTTGTAAAATCTGGCAGATTATTGGCTATATTTGTTGAATAGGAAGGACAATGGATTGTACCTCTGCATAAACATGCAATAAACATTTTTGGATAAGAATTGTTAAAGAAGGAGGAATACCTCCTTATTTTGCATGCACATGCATAAATCTGGAAAGAGCTATGATTATTTCTAAAATACCTTTTAAATGTTTTCCCCTATAAGAAGTTATGTGAAATATGTCTTCTCCTAAAAGTAGTTGTTACGTGATTCAAAATGCTATTCCTGAAAGGACGCCTATTATTTCAGCTAACATTTTAAAATATCATGTACTACATTTTTAGTTAAAATACTCTGCCAAAGTGATATTAAAATATATAAAAATATGACCAAAAGTTTGATACCCAGGTTAAGCTGCCACATTGGTTTGGTTAGGATGTGGAGTCACATTTCATCGTTCCCTGCTCCAGTAAAATTCATAAGCATCTTAGACACATTAACTCCATGTGTTTTCCTGAACATTGTGGCTATTTTCCCACTTCTGAGTAAAGATCCGTAAAGTAATATTAGCCTCTTCATTCTCAGTGTCAGAACCCACTGAAAAAACTAATATCCTGAGCAAACATTATAAATATGTTTTATTGTACACTAAAGGATGTTTGCATATCTTAAAATCTTCAATACCTTCCTTCAACAGCAAAACAAATCAGGTCTGACATCATTAATAGGCTGTTCAAAAACTCAATAATTAACCTTGCTAAGAATTATTGCTCTCTCTATCAGATTATTTTAATACATTATACACAGTACAATATTTGTGACATACAATAAAATAAAATTTGGGTGAATAAAGCAAATAGTGATTATCATGATGGTCCTGTTTCAAACACCTTCTTTGTCAATATACAAAGCTGCTTCAGATGTGTAAATGAATCCTCTGCTGTCACTATTCAGAATATTGCATACATAGTAGACTTTCACATAAAATACCTTTATATTTAGTAGCTTTATATTTTCATATTTACCTAACCAATTATTTTTTCAAGAATGCTCTATCAAAATCATTAGTGCACGTTTTACTTTAAAATGTTAGGATAAGCATTTGAAAGCACATCAAAACCATATGCTCTTATTTTGAAGAAAAGATTGGCGTGAAGAGTTGAAAGATTCACCTATATTTTATTTTGACTTTTAAATAGATGATAGCTTGAAAAAAATTAGTAAAATGGTGGTTTCTATTAGGGATGCTGGCAAATTTAACCAACCTAGAACACAAGGTGATAGTTTCAGTGACAAGTGAATTAAAAGTAAATCAGATATTCTATAATCAATGATTTATCTTCTTTCTGCTTATTTTAACCAAGGAATTAAATCTAACCCGGGTTAGCCTAGTTATCTATGATGTGCAAGGCAGGCGTGATCCATTGTGTCCCTTGCTGAGTGACAGCAGGAATGACAGCCTTTGCCAGTCAAAGTCTGATAAGGACTGGGTTCTGAGAGAAGCTCCTTCTTGAGAGCCATCTGCATTGTCCCAGCCATCACTTCTGGCAGGAAGGCTGATTTTCAGATAAGAAGGTGATGGTAGGAGTTTATTTCACAGAAGGATCCCAGCAAACTAATGAGTGCCATCTGCATTTGGAACAAGAGCCATCAATTTGGCTTCTTTCTTTCTTCCTCTTTCTTTTTAAACTTTTCAATAATGTCCCCCATTGAATACTGCCAAAGCTTCACTACGTTCAGTGTGCCACCAAAGACGGACTCCTGGTATTTAAGAGCAAACAAAACCAAGCAGAGCAAACACCCAAAAGATGTGCACATAATGAAAGGCAGTAAGCCTGTGAATGATTCTATTTGATGGACTTGGATTGGTGAAATGTTAGCAAAGGCATGATACAGGATCACAGGGATTCAAATGCTAATTAAGAGCCAAAGGTTTACCAGAGTCTCCCAGAGAAAAGCATGGCCTTTGCCCAAGAGGTGTGCATAAATGAAAACCATAACAAAAACCACTGCCAACAGAGTGGTAGATAGGCAGCTCATAGTCAGGGTCTGTGTCAGCAACCTGAAAGCCCAGTAAAATTAGAAAGAGGGAAATTTCACTTTGGCCAAGTGTTGTGGGATATTTAATTGCCCAAATAATCTATGCATCACACAAAAAATAGCTAGGTATGAAAAGTATCCTGGTTGAGCCAACAAAGATTCTTTGGGAATCCTGAGACTCAGAACAAAACAAAGTCAAATACAATATAAAAACACAAATCATGACATGCTTGCCTTCATACAGTTTTGCACAGAGAGAACTTGTGAACATTAAATGTTCAATAGTCTGTAAGAACTGGAGAGATTTTCTGATGGAATGCTTTGGGCATAAAGGATAACAAGACATTCCATAATTGTCTTTTTCTTATGTTAAATTGCAAGCCATTCTGGGGATTTTCCATGGAGTCCGGAGTAAACAAAGAAGGAAGGAGGGGCCAAGACCTGGATCAGCTGAAGACTGGACAAAAGGCAGAATTGGGGACTATAACTCAGAATCTAATGTGCAAGCAATAAGCAAGGGGTCTGGTCTGAAACTGAGTGGTAGAACCTGCTGTCAGACTGCCAAGATGTTAATCTCTTCCCAGTCATGCAGCAACCAGTTGGTTCCACTATCTAGAGGAGCAGAGACCCAGTTAGAGCACTATCTGAGTTCAAGGAGGGTGAGGCAGTAGTGACGGGAACACATGGCTACCAAAAATGGTTTGCTAGGAGACCTGAGCTGCCTCTCCATGCTTGCAGCATGACTGCTGGACACTCTAGCTTTCCTGTCTCAGAATTCAGTCTGCTGATACTAGTTGGTCCCTGAGCAACCTGAAACCCAATGAATGTGTTTGTCTACAGATTCTCTCAATTCCCAACTAAGGACTAGGGCAGCTGTGCAGTGGTTTAGAGAGTTGGTCCAAAGTCAGACTTTTGAATCCTAGCTCCTTCACTTACTAGCTAATGTGACTTTGGCAAAGTTACTTTAAATTTTGTTGTATTTACTTAAATGGGCATGATGTTAAGAGTTATTATTTGTCAGGGGGTTACTATAATGATTAAATGAGTAAAACATTTGAAATAATAATTTGCCTCATGGTAATCCCACAGTAGCTATTTTATTGTTGTTGATGATGTCATCATTGTGATTCTGAGCACCATTATATCAATGAGATGGAGAAATTGTCCTTATTACTCAGCATTCTCCTGCCTATTGACAGTTCCAAACCATTTCATTATTTGCCTTTTGCAAAACTTACCATTCTGCTCTAACTTTTTTTGGGAGCTATTTATACTAATCCTCTTGACTCACAAATGAGTTTAGCTCTGGGCCTAGTCTTCCCCATCATACAAACTCCAGCTAGTCTTGGAGACTAATCTAATTCACTAGACCTTTGGGGTCCTAATTCCCTTATCTCAGATGATCTTTTCCTTCACAACACCTTACATATCCTTTCTCTTGGTCATGCCCAGGACTTCTTCATCGTGAGAATCTGCCTCAACTTACAAATCTGAAATACAAATACTCCACCCATAGGAGGACAGTTTCTTATCCTTTTCTCTGCCTTATTCAAATGAGAATTCTCCTTCAACATTATGGTCCTCGGGCATTGAACCTTTAGAGTTTTCATTTTCCCTCACCTTCCGCCTATCATCACTTCTTCAACTTACAAACAAAAGTCCATTATTGTAATCATATCCTCTATTACATTCTTTATCCCCTGCTCCTTTGTTCTCTCCTTGCAAAACTTATGTTCCAGGTGAACACAACCATCTGTTTTCCTAATGCTACATCTTGAGAAGTTGAAGATAGATGAAGAGAATTATAACTTTGCTTTAACTTCATTACCTTTCATCTCTAATGGGCACCCAATGCTATCTAACAATTCTATTTCTCAATTAAGCTCATTTCCCATTATCTGTGCTGATTATTACAAATATTATGCTCTTTTTTCCTACCCCAGGTCTTTGGCTCATTCTTAGCTAGTGTTATATCCTTATATTCTACTGTGAAAATATAAGCCATCAGATGCCAAGTTGCTTCTAACCAGATCTACACACTTACTTATATACCCACAGATATCTTCTTTTTCTCTTTTAAAGTAAGAAATGTAAATGAAAATCCATTTGTAAGTGCTTAGATGCCATTTTAGTTTCCCTTTCAAGCTGTTTATGCTTTTATTTCTAGCTCAGATTCAATAGCTTTTCCCTTCAGATCCATAAATTCTTTTCCTTCAGATCCACAAATACTTGGGGGGATGTGATTCGTACTGGGTTATGTGGTCAGTGATATTTATATATCATTTCTGTCATTGTTTCTGGTGACAGAAATGATGTTGGAGATCACATGATAGGATTTTGTCAGACCAATGGCCTTTTCATTGCAAGTACATTTTTTCACCAACATAAATGGTGACTATACACATGGACTTCACCAGATGGAACATACAGGAACCAAATTGACTATATTTGTGGGAATAGATGATGGAAAAGCTCCATATCAAATGTCATAACAATACCAGGTGCTGATTGTGAATCAAATTATCAACTTCTCATATACAAGTTCAAACTGAAATTGAAGAAAATTAGATCAAATGAACAAGAGCCAAGGTATGACTTTGAGTATATCCTACCTGAGTTCAGAGACCACCTCAAGGACACATTTAATGCACTAGACACAAATGGTAGGAGACCAGAAGAGTTGTGGCATAACATCAAAGACATCATTCATGAAGAAAGCAAAAGGTTATTAAACAGACAGGAAAAAGAAGAAAAGACCAAATTACATGTCAAAAGAGACTCTGAACTTGCTCTTGAACATCAAGCAGCTAAAGTAAAAGGAACACATGATGAAGTTAAGGAAATAAACAGAAGATTTCAAAAGGCAGCTCAAGAAGACAAAAACAAATTTTATAATGACATGTGCAAAGAACTGGAGACAGAAAACCAAGAGAGAAGAACACACTCTGTGTTTCTCAAGCTTAAGGAATTAAAGAAAAAATTCAAGCCTCGCATGGCAATAGTGAAAGACTCTACAGGGAAAATGTTAAATGATGCAGGAAACATCAAAAGAAGATGTAAGGAATACACTGAGTCATTATACAAAAAGAATTGGTAGATGACCAACCATTTCAAGAGGTTGCATATGAAGAGGAACCAATGGCATTGAAGGATGAAGTAGAAGCTGCCTTGAAGGAACTGGTGAAACACCATGCTCCAAGAATTGATGGAATACCAATAGAGATGTTTCAACAAACAGATGCAGCACTGGAGGTGCTAATATGTTTATGCCAACAGATTTGGAAAATAGCTACCTGGCCAACTGACCAGAAGAGATCCATATTTGTGCCTATTCCGAAAAGAAAGGGATCTAAATGAATGTGGAAACTATCAAACAATATCATTAATATCACATGCAAACAAAATTTTACTAAAGATCATTCAAAAGTGACTAGAGCAAAATATAGACAGGGAACTGCCAGAAAATCAAGCTGGATTCAGAAAAGGGTGGGGAACCAGGGACATGATTGCTGATGTCAGATGATATTAACCAAAAACAGAGAATATCAGAAAGATGTCTATCTATGTTTTATTGACTATGCAAAAGCTTTTGACTGTGTGAATCAGAACAAATTATGGAAAACACTTTGATGAATGGGAATACCAGAGAAATTAATTATACTCATCAGGAATCTGTACCTGAACCAGGAGGCAGTTGTTTGAATAGAACAAGGAAACACTACCTGGTTTAAAATTGAGAAAGGTGTATGTCTGGGTGGTATACTTTCACCATATCTCTCCAATTTCTATACTGAGCAAATAATCCGAAAAGATGGACTTTATGAGGAAGAACCCGGCATCAGGATTGGAGGAAGACTCATTAACAACCTGCGTTATGCAGATGACACAACTCTCCTTGCTGAAATTGAAGGGGATTTGAAACATTTACCGAGGAAGATCAAAAAATGTAACCTCCAGTATGAGCCTAAACATCAACAAAACAAAAATCCTTACAATTGGGTCAACATGCAACTTCACAATAAATGGAGAAAGGTTGAGGTTGTCCATGATTTTGCTTTATTTGGTTCTACAACTGATATCTGTCGAAGCAGCAGTCAAGAAATCAAAAGACACATTGCTTTGGGAAAAATTGTGGCAAAAGATCATTTTAAAGTATTGAAAAGTAAAGATGTCACACTGAAGATGAAGGTGTGCCTGACTCATGCCATGGTATATTCAGTACCACAATATAGTTGTGAAAGGTAGACCTTGAACACGGTAGACAGGAGAAGAATTGATGCTTTTGAATTATGGTGCTGGAGACATCTATTGAATATACCATGGACTGCCAAAAGAACCAACAGATCTGTTCTACAAGTGCAATCAGAGTGCTTCTTGGAAGCAAGGATGACTAAGACTGTGTCTTATGTATTTTGGACATGTAGTTAGGAAGGACCAAGTCCTGGAGAAAGACATCATGTTTGGGAGAGTGGCAGGTCAGCGGAAAAAAAAAAAAAGGAAATCCTTGACTAGATGGATTGACACAGTGTCTGTAACAATAGACTTAAACATAAATAAGATCATATCCCTGGCACAGAATACAAGAATGTTTCATTCTGCTGTAAGTAGGGTCTTTATGAGTCAAACTCGACTCGATGGCACCTAACAAAACTCACGACATTTATATATAGGAATGTCCATTCATAAATAGCCAGATATACCTACTGAAATCTAGAAAATGATGAAGAATATTTAATATTTCTGAAACCATGAGAGAGAAAAAGAATAATGGAAATAGTCCAAATATACCTGCTTCTGCTATGCTTTTCATAATCATCATATTCAAGTTCTCAAGGTCTAAGTATCTCCTATATTTATTCCAGTTTGTTCTTTGCATTAGTTATACTTCTAAAATCAATTGGGATCATTTGCAATTTGTGATGCTAATTAGTCTTCCTCACAGTTTATCCATATTTCAGGTATTTTCAGTTTGAATCCATTTCAGTGGTTCTCTCAGAATTTTGGTGTCAATTGTTATGAAAGAAAATAGTTGCATTGTTGTTGTTAGGTTCCATCCAGTCTGGTCTGATGCATAGAGATATTCATAGGGTTTTTAATGGCTGATTGTTTTGGAGATTGTTTTGGGAATGGGTTGCCACATCCTTCTCCCATAAATAGTTGCATAACATATTATAAAGAGAAATATTTTAGATCTTTTGACAATAGGAGCTAAATGCAGTATCAAAAATATCTTAGGGATTTCTTGACAGATTATTATATTAAATATATACAATATTATGCATAATCTGCCCCATTTTCTTTCCAGAAATGCAAATAAGTACTCTTCTCTGAGAAATTAAAAATAACCTATTTTTTTCTGAATTATTGGCTGAGGGATTATATTATGCTGAATGCATTTCTTTCATACTCAGAGTGATCAAATAGTTCTTGCTGTTTCTTATGACGAATAGTAACTAAAACTTATAAAATTAAGAATAATAAGAATAGTAACTATTCTACATGTATTCTACAGTAACTACACTGTAAAAACAGTGACTAAGATATATAGACACTCCCATCTATTTTAGCATTATACTAAAAGTTTACATGCATTAGTTGTTTTAATTTTCTCATTAGCCTCATGGAATAGGTACTATTAGGGTTAATCATAGGAAATTGCTTTTTTTTAATATTTTACCTAAACACACAGCTGCAATTTCATATGATTTAACCTGATTTTAATGTCTCCTGTTTACAGATGAGGATACCAAGGTAGAGTAAAGGTGATTGCTCAAGGCTTGTCAAGTTATGTTCATGTCTGTGCAGTTTAAGCACTGAAAAGACTTAAACCCCAGAACATGTGGAATGCCAAGATAACTCTTTTTTCATTTGTAATGAGAAAGTTAGATCAACAATAACTCCTGAGTTCTGCAACACTGGGTTACCAATGGGTCAACTCACTCAGATTTTGTCAGATAATTCTTTATACTTGTCACCCAGACTGACACTTACTATACTAACTTTAATCGCACGAAAGTAATTCTTTAAACAATACATAATAATCCTAATTATTCATTGTTACTGAAAAATCACATAACAAAAGATTGTTAAGTAGTCTAGCTTATCTCTTGAGGAAACCTGGAAAAGTACCTTATCTCTATTTGCCATAATTTTAAGATTATTCAACCTCCAGCCCCCAGGCAAAGACTGTCCAGTTGTCATCAGGGAGGAATCAGGCATAAAAGGTTCCAGGAGAGGACTGAAGATCCATTTTTCTGAGTCAGTTCTTAGCAACATGAGTAAAAATAGCATTCAACATGAATGATAACTTATTGAAGTATTTTCTTTGCATGGTGATTTTAAGTTATATATTTTTCATAATGTAAGGGAGCTGAATTTGTATAGGCAATGGGTGATAAAACATTTATTTAAAGAAACTACAAAAGGAACTTAATCAGCAGTTAAGAATTTCATTTTGCCTGTTCTTAGGAGTCATTATTTTAGCATAGTTCTGTGATTATATTAAAGAAAAAAGTATACTTTAATGCTACATTATTACCCTCCTCCCCCTTACATCCACCCCCCCCCCCCAATGACAACAGATACATTTATCATCATGAATATGGTAAACTGGCTTTTAAGAACCTGATTAGGAGACTGATTGAGAGTAACTGAGATTGCTGAAATAACTAAGCAGAATAAAGTTTCACCAGCTAACAGGATCTGCAAACACATGCTCTGACAAATATAAACTTTTTTGTTTGTTTTGCAGTACCAGGGAGTTGAAACTAGGGACTTGCACACACTTTTTTGCAAGCACTCTAACAATGAGGTGCACCCTGGCCCCTTTCATCAATTTTTTTTTTTAAATCTTGAGACAGGGTCTTGCTAAATTATATAGGCTGCCTCTGGTCTCCTTATGATCCTTCTGCTCTACCTCCTGAATCACTGGCATTACAGACATGAGCCCACATGCCTGGCCACAAATACACACTCTTTGATGAACTTTCTTTTTCAAAAGCATAATGTGGAGAAGAGTTAGTGTATTAGCATATGGAAAGTATTAGCCTGGGGTGTGCAGGTATTATAGTTGGCTTTAGCCATGGAAGAGCATTTGAAAACACATTCCTGGATTAAATTTATCCTATCTATTTGGGAAGAATGAGTATGTAAGATGTGGGCAGCTGAGATTGTTGTGAGGGAGGCTTCCATCTGTGGGGCCTCCCAAATGAATTAATACCATGCTACAATACCAAATAACTAGCAATGGAAAACACAGCATGATTCTAACCCTGCCCCTGTATTTACTTACAGGTGAAGAAGTTTAAAGCTGAAATGGAGGTGAGGAGCAAGTTGAACACCTAAAAAGAAGACAATCATCTCAAGTCCCTCAAGTTTGGTTCCATCTATTTTGTAGTACTCAGATTTTTTTCAGGTTCAAAACCCATTAGTAAACTCTGTGAAAACTGCTCACTGGAATACTGTTGATAACACTCTAAATTTTTACCTCCTGGCTACACAAAGCAACAAATCAGAAAAGCTTTACTTCTGGTTATGAAATAATATCCATTCAGCTATGCCCAAGTGCACCCTACAATAGTCTGTATCCTATCTTTCTGTATCTTGTAAAACTCATAAGATTTGTGTTTTGGGTCCCAGATACGTCTTAGCCTTCCCTAGAGAAAATACTGCCGTGTAGAAATATCAAGTCTATCAGTGAAAGCAGTGTTATCCTCCATGCTGTTGTTGTTTTGTTATTGCTGTTAGGTGCCATCCAGTCATGTCCAACTCAGAGTGACCTTACGTACAAAAGACAAACCACTCCCCAACACTGTGCCATGCCCAGCACTATTGTCGATGTTTCTCTGGTATTCATAGGGTCTTCAGTGGGTGATTGTTTCAGGAATGGGCTGCCAGGTCCTTCTCCCAAGCCTACAGCACCTGGTATTCCCAGGTGGTCTTAGCTTACAAGATCTGTTGATATTGGACATACACATACCTTTTTAGAGGCGATTCAAGACACATTTTATCTAGGGCATCACCATCAAATGTCAAAGAACACAAAACAATCTTACTTTACATTTTGTACAATATCAATGATGTTGATCAGAGATGAAAAATAACTACCTTTATTTATAATTGGAGATTATATTTAGCTTTATTTTCTACTATTCTTTTAAAATGTATGGCTGATCCAGGCATGTAAACCTTCTTATGTTCTGAGCCAGATCAAATAGTTGGGATTCCTAATCCTCTTTACTAGATTTTTTTCACATTGGAATCCTTTAAGTGTAGTTTGGCTAATTTTAATAATGCCCCAGTATACATATAAAATTAAAGATATTTTGATTATTTCAGTGGTTTAACCAACTGCATTTGAATGAATAACTTGCATATAGAGATGATACAGAAAGTGTAATATTTAAGTATATCTATATATTCATATACACATGTACCGACATATAGAGAAAGCAGTTTAACACCACTTTATATCCCAATTGTGCACTATGTGAATTCATTTTCAAAAATGAACCCCTGGAGATGTTGTTGTTGATTTTGAGTTCTCTAGTACGAGGACCTGAAGGAGATAGTGGTCACCTCAACCTTAAGCCCCTGTCCTTACCCACTGGGTCAGTTGTGCTGAGAGCTCCATCTTGTCATGTTTACCCCACTCCTTCAAGGTACACAAAAGTTTTATTTAAATTCCTCAGACCTCTCAGTATGATTGATGTTCATAGCTAAAACTGTTCCCCCCAAATTAAAGCAGCAGCAATCAAGGTGCACATTGGAGCAATAATAAATGTTACCTTTAAAATTCAACTGTGCTCCAGTTCAGGTGTAAAAAGATTTAGTGAACAAGTAACATCAAAAGTGCAGGCAGAGTCCTGTGCTTTAGCACTGTGGATTAACTGCAAAACGAAAGTCCCTTGGGAACAAATTCAAAGGAGGATGTGCTGAAGTCCTGTGCTAAAAGCTAGCAGTTGAAGAAAAAGAAAGGGCTGCTAGGGAAAGAGAAATGAAAAACGGCCTGAACAGTGCAAGATGCTGCTCTTACCACCCAATTTGGCAAAGTAGGATTTGTTCTAAAACTGGAAAGAAACAAAGCCGCCTTCTTAATAGGAAGAAAGCAAGGGAAACAAATAAAGGGGGATTGTATCTCCAAGAGAAATAGAAATTGTATATGGCAAAGGTCCCTTGGAAAACAACTGATTGAAAAGATGGGACGAGAAATAATTCAGTTCAGACACCCAGGATCAAATAATACATCATGCAGTATTGTTTGCTTGCTTGCATTTTAATTGCAGTTATTTGTCTATTTGCTTTCTTAACACCAGGATACCCTAAGTTATCTGTTACATAATATTATTCATTTTAGCTGATGACATTTTATAAATATTTTAAAATTTCAGTTACAATCTTTGTGAGGAATTTTTTTCCAACTTCATTTTCTGATTCTAGAAGGCATAAATATTGTCTTATATCTACTTAGGACTCTTATGTTCTATGGGGAGAAATTTATTGGGTAGAAGCTGCCTGCATCAGAGTTATGCTTGAGTCTAGCAACAGGCTTTTGTTGCTCAGAGTCTTCTGATTCCCTAACCCATGCTGTGGCCAGGGTATTCTGAACCTACCTGGGCCAACTGTCCATTTTTTTCCCCACCCTTTGCTGCTGTGTCCTCAAGCTTGCCTGTAATTACTGTTGCCTGATATCTACATGAAATAATTTTTTCCAAATCAAAATATAATTTTATTTCATAGGTTTTGAAGTCAATTTACTAGATCATAACCTGAAAATGAAATAAAATAGGCAGAAAATATCAAAGTGCATCATCTGTACTATGATTAGGTAAACTGTATGTATATGTTGTAAATATATTGCTATTGTCATAGATATGTAAACTATCTAATGGAAACTAAGGAGTCAAAACATTCCAAATGGAATTATTCTAGAAAGTCTTTCTATTTATTTGATAATATGATCATTTATTTAAAAATTTTATTAGACACATAAAAATTGTACATGTGCAGTACCATATGATGTTTAACACATGTAAATATGGTGTAAAGTCCAAATCAGTGTAAACCTCTATATTTTCAAACATTTGTCATTTCCTTATGGTGAGGACATTCAAAATCCTTTCTTCTAGCTTTTTTTGAAAATATATGTCCATTACCATTACCTATAGTCATGGTACTATGCACTTATTTCTCTTATCTAATTATAAATTAGTACCCACTGATCAACCTTTCCCCTTTCCTCCTGTGTTTTGTAGTTGCTGGTAGCTACTATTCTACTCTCAATTTCTTCAAGATCCACTTTTTTAGATTCTACATAGTTGTGAAGTCACATAGTTCTTACCACTCTGTGCCTGGTTTATTTCAGATAATGTTTATTATGTTCAGTTTTTTAAGTTATATACTTTAAATCTGCTTATTTCTAATCATAGCTTATATTACATAGTAGGAATAATAACTTGTTTGCTGAAATATTTTTTGATTACTGTGACCTCTTGTATCCCTGATATCTAAACTCCAAAAAGAATATTAATTGAAACAGATCAATGGATAGACTCCCTAGGAAGTGATCTGGGGCAGATGCTCTAAATTCCAGGTATTGAGTAATGCCGTTGATTTAACCCATAGTGAATCTTCTCCAGAAGAGGCCCCACTGTCTCATCATACAGCCAGTTTCCTCTCTGTTCACATGAGTTTGTTGAGACAAGTTTCCAAGACCTCGTCTCCTCTTTCCTAGCACAATTCATCTTAACTTATTTCCTCGGAGACTGGTGGTTATTTTTTTAAAAATTACTTTTTTCTTTTTGAGAATCCAGTTGAAGAAACCAACAACTGTGAAGATACTATGTGATGCATACAAACTAATTCTAGGTCATCCTATTTTCAGAAAATGCCCAAACTACACTAAACTAAACATGCTGTACAAACAATGCTCATAGAAATGTAAACGTTTAAAATAAGGTTTTCTAATTTTTTAAAGAAGGGGTACAAATGTCACTGAATTATTACAAAATGATATGGTGTATACACAAAACTCCAGATGCTGGAATAGTTATTCTCAAGGTTACTGTATTATACAGAAAATAGGTAATAATGATATTATAACACTTATTCTTTCACAAGTATTATGTTTATTCAAATATCTTCACAGCTCTACAAAATCTCCTTAAAGAAAGATATCTTCTATACTACATTAATTTGTAAAATTGGTACCTACACCACTGCTGCCCACACAGAGAAGTAAAAGTAGCAATAATAAGGTGAGCAGAGATGAAAGCTACATATGCAATCTACAATGTCAAATACTCTGCTATCCACTATTAAAATAGTAATATGGAACAGGTAAATTCTAATAATATATTTTAACCTCAAATGTTCTCATATCAACATGTAGTCAATATAAAAATGAATGAGGTTTTAAAATATTTTTCATCTAAGTATCTGAAATCTAGCCCTTTTCAATTTAAATTAGTCATTTTAATTTTAATTGTTAAATAGTCATCTGTTGCTAGTGGCTACTATTTTGGAAACCACAGATCTAGATCATAACACTTTGGATTTACAGGAATATTCACTATGAAGTTCCTTTAAGCTGGTTGCTCTTGATATATATGTATATATATATATATATATATATATATATATATATATATATATATGCCTGCAGCTGTAGCCCTGTGGCATCCGATCCCATCAAATCTTGGAAGCTAAGCAGGGTCAGGCCTGGTTAGTACCTGGATGGGAGACCGCCAGGGAACACCAGAAGCTGTAGGCTTGGGAGAAGGACCTGGCAACCCCCTCCCCAAAAAAATCAATCTGCCATTGAAAACCCTACGAACAGCAGAGAAGCACTGACAATACTGTTTCCCCTGTTGTACAGAAGGTCACTATGAGTCGGATACCGACTCGATGGCACCTAGCAACAACAACATATATATATATATAACCACTAGCCAAATCATAGCAATCTTTGTCTACAATGGAAAAATAATAGTGTTTTTCTGAAGTCACAAGAAAAATATGAAGTTAGCCAATAAACTTTCTGAATAAAAATGGGTCTCTCATATAAATAGCAAAATTTCTTCTCTTTCATAACATTTTTCAAAAAGCATTAATATATCCAGCTGTAACAATAGTTTACCAAGCTGAACAACTGCTGATGAAAAGAGCAACATCCTTTCCTGAGTTCAAAATACGGCCGAATTTTCAAAACCTTGTTTTATATATCAATTTGCATGTTGTTGTTGTTGTTAGGTGCTGTCGAGTTGGTATCCGACTCATAGCGACCCTCATAGGGTTTTCAATGGCTGACTATTTCGGGATTGCCTTGGGAGTGGATTGCCAGGTCCTTCTCCCAATCAATTTGCATAGATATATTGTTTTTATGAAGTGAGATATAAATAGAAAAATGACTAAAGAAACATTTAAGAACTTGCTGGTACCTGCAAAACCCCACACAGAAAAGTAAAAGTAGCAAAAAATTATATCATTTTAATTTAGAAAAAAGTTTTATTAAAGCAATCATTCCATGTGAAGGTGTATTATTATATTATATTGAAAATATCAGCTGTAACAAAAAAATCCCACTTCACATATTACTACAAGGGCAGTCTTGTAAATAAATGACTCATAGAAGTTTAATAATAAGGATGTGAATGTCTATAATAACGAAATACCTAGAACTTAAAAGAAATAAACTT
>VMDO01015260.1:0-51735 GCA_007922755.1 Pedetes capensis | reverse complement strand
ATTTCTAAATGCTTACACCCAATTTCAATACTTATTTTATCACAGATCAATAAGAGTTTTTAAGCCAGAACCAGTGCATGGACCACAATAAGTAATTTGTTGTTGTTAGGTGCCATTGGATTGGGTCCAACTCATATCAATCCTCTGTACAACAGAATGAAACACTCCCCGTTTCTGTGCCAGGCACACTATCTTACTTATGTTTAATCCCATTGTTGCAGACACTGTATCAATCTATCTAGTGGACAGTTTTCCTTTTTTTTCCTTGACCTGCCACTCTCCCACACATGATGTCCTTCTCCAGGGATTGTTCTCTTCTGACTACATGTCCAAAATATGTAAGACACATTCTAGCCCTCCTTGCTTCCAAGAAGTACTCTTGTTGGTTATGATCCACACAGTCAAATGCCTTTGCATAGTCGATAAAACAAAAACACCTTTCTGGTATTCTCTGCTTTTGGCTAAAATCTATCTGACATCAGGAATGAGATCCCTGATTCCACGCCCTCTTCTGAATTCAGCTTAGTTTTCTGGCAGATCTCTGTCCATATGCTGCTATAGTTGCTTTTGAATGATCTTTAATAAAATTTTGTTTCCCTGTGATATTAATGATATTGTTTGATGATTTCCACTTTTGGTTGGATCCCCTTTCTTGGGCATAGGCATGAACTTAGATCTCTTCCTGTCAGTTGTCAAGGTAGCTGTTTTCCAAATATTTTGGCATAAACACGTTAGCACCTCCAGTGCTGGATCTGTTCGTTGAAACATCTCTGTTGGTATTCCACCAGTTTCTGGAGACTTGTGCTTCATCAATTCCCTCAAGGCAGCTTCAACTTCGTCCGTCTTTTAGTACCACTGGTTCCTGATCATATGCAACCTCTTGAAATGGTTTATCATCTACCAATTCTTTTTGGTGAAATGACAATATACTCCTCCCATCTTCTTTTGATGTTTTCTGCATCATTTAATATTTTCCCTGGAGAATCTCTCACTATTGCCACTGGAGGCTTGAACTTTTTCTTCAATTCCTTAAGCTTGACAAAAACAGAGCATATTCTTCCCTTTTGGTTTTCTGTCCCCAGCTCTTTGCACGTGTCATTAAAATATTTGATTTTGTCTTTTCTTGCTGCCCTTTGAAATTTTCTGTTTAGTTCCTTAGCTTCATCATGTCTTCCTTTTAATTTAGCTGCTTGACATTCAAGGGCAAGTTTCAGAGTCTCTTTTGACATGTAATCTGGTCTTTTTTTTTTTTTTTCCTGTCTTTTGAAACAACTTTTTTCTTTTCTCATGAATGATGTATTTGATATTATACCACAACTCATCTGGTCTTCTATCGTTCCTGTCTAATGCATTAAACCTGTTCTTGAGGTGGTCTCTGAACTCAGGTGGGATATACTCAAGGTCATACCTTGGCTCTCCTACACTTGTTCTAATTTTCTTCAGTTTCAGTCTGAACCTGCATATGAAGAGTTAATGGTTTGATCCATAACCAGCACCTGGTCTTGTTCTGACATTTGATATTGAGTTTTTCCATTGTCTCTTTCCACAAATGTAGTCAAATTTGGTTCCTATATGTTCCATCTCGTGAATTCCATGTTGGTGAAAAAAATGTATTTGCAATGAATAGGTTGTTGGTCTGGCAAAATTCCATAATGTGATCTCCAGCATTGTTTCTGTAACCAAGACCATAATTTCCAACTACTGAGACTTCTTTGTTTCCAATTCTTAAATTCCAGTCACCACTTATTATCAGTACATCTTGATTACATGTTTGATCTATTTCAAACTATAGAATCTGGTAAAATCTTCCCTCTCTTCATTTGTGGCCTTAGTGGTGGGTACATAAATTTGAATAATAGTCATATTAACTGGCCTTCCTTGTAGGTATATGGGTACTATTCTATCACTGACATCATTGTACTTCAGGACAGATCTTGAGATATATTTTTTGATGAATCCAACTTTCTCTTTAAGCTGTCATTCCCTGCATAGTAGGCCATATGATTATCTGATTCAAAATGGTCCTTGCCAGTCCATTTTAGCTCACTGATGCCTAGAACATCAAAGTTTATGTGCTCCATTTCTATTTTAATGATTTCTAATTTTCCTAGACTCATACTATGTACATTCCACGTTTCAATTATTAATGGATGTTTACAGTTGTTCCTTGTCATTTTGAGTCATTCCACATCAGCAAATGGAGGTGCCAGGTGCTTTACTCCATTGCAATCATTAAGGCTGACTCTACTTTGAGGAGGAAACTCTTTCCCAGTAGGCTTTTGAGTGCCTCCTAACCTGGGGGGCTTGTTTTCTGGCACTATACCTGTTTCTCTGCTGTTGACAGGGTTTTCAATGGATAATTGTTTCGGGAGTGGGCTGCCAGGTCCTTCTCCTTAGTCTGTCTTAGTCTAGAAGTACAGCTGAAGTACCCTGTCCACCATGGGTGACCCTGCTGGTATCTGTAATACTGATAGCACAGCTTTCAGCCTCATGGCAATGTGTAAGCCCCCACAGTATGGCAAACTGACAGACATGTGGGGGATAAATATTTTAGAGTTTATAATAAGCAATTATTATTATTATTATTATTATTATTAATTTATTACTATTATTATTCTATTATTATAATATTATTTTATTATTATTTTATTATATTATTATTAATATTATTAATTAATTATTATATTATTAATGTGATTATTATTTTTATTATTATTATAAATTATTGGATACTTATTACAAACTTCATAATAAAGTAGGCCTTTTGGATAAACTGAACAATAATGACAATAATAATTGCCTTCCTACCCATCCTAATGGGAGACAGAACTGGCAACCTCCCCAAATCAATCTGCTATTGAAAACCCCATGAACAGCAGAGAAGCACTGATAATAGTGTTTCACCTGTTGTATGCAGGGTCGCTATGAGTCAGATACCAACTTGATGGTACCTAACAACAACAACCCATCCTAAGAGCTTTTCAATGGGACTTACACAAATGTTTGTTCTCTGAGAAAACTGAGGAAGCCAGATAAACCAATTGTTATGCACAATACCTTGGAGAGTTTCTTCATAGTACTATTACAACTGGTAATTTATTTTTTTCTCGATTATTTCTTGTGTTCACCCCAAGAATGTAAGCTTAACTAGGGTAGAATGTTCAATCTTGTTTTCCATTCTCAGCACCTGGCACAGTGGCTAGATTACACAAAGTGCTCAACAAATCCTAATTTGAATTGACTGAGGGATAGTCCAATGGAAGGATGGATGGATGCATGATGAATGAAGGGTGAATGAATGGGCAGATGAATGAACATATATACTTAGTTGGTCTTAAAAATAAATGGATAGCTGGGCATGGTGGTGCACACCTGTAATCCCAGTGACTCAGGAGGCAGCAGTAGGAGGACTGCAGGTTCGAGACCAGAGGCAGTCTGTGTAATTTAGTGAGACCCTGTCTCAAAAGGTAAAAAAATGGGCTGGGCATGCAGCTCAGTGGTATAGCACTTGCAAAGCATGCAAGTGCGAGGCCTTGAGTTCAATCCCCAGTACTGCAAATAAGTAAATAAATACATAAATACATAAGTAAATAAAAATAAATGGATTTAGTTAATTTTGGTCAATTACCAGAGTAACTCTTAAGTAAAAATCTTGTGGAATTTTGCCAGGCGCAGTGCTAGACACCTGTAATCCTCATGTTTTGGGAGCCAGTGGCAGAAGCAACACAAGTTCTAGGCCGGAGGCAGCCTGCACAACCTTGCAAAGACTCTGACTCAAGGTATAAAATTCAGAAAAGGGCCCAAGGGTGCAGCTCAGTGGTACAGCACTTCCAAACACGTGTGAGGCCCAGGATTCTCTCTCCCAAGTACTACCAAAAAAAATTTTGTGGAATTTCATATGCACATTTCCATTTCTGAATTAGCTCATGTTGCACAAACACATTCATTATATGCCATGATTTTTCAAACATAACAGTAAAGCTTTGAATAAATAATCTGAATATGCCCAGAGCAGCTGAGGTATAGCAGAAGAGAAGAAAAAGAAGTTCAATAGATGAATAATTTGCTCTAAATTTATATCAAGAATACTGGGCAAAAAGTGCCCCTGAAGTCTAAATCAACAGTCAGTGTTCCAATGAGTAGGATAAATGACCATATTGCCTTTCCATCAGAATGAAATGTTGAAACTTTTACAGAACTCAGTTTTTATGATGGAAGAATGTTGAACTGAGAGGTAATTTTAAATTTTTTTGTTTAGTTAAAGCTTTAAGCTATTGCTCTGGTTTCTTCATATCATTATGTCTGACAAGTTTTTCAACAGCACAGAATCTAATTTGTTTGTACCTAACAAAGTCTTCTTGTATATATAATTAGCATATAATAACTCTTTTCTGGGATTTGTAAAAGCACTTCCAGCAAATAAGCTTTTAGGACATATCCCAAGTATAAGTTAGTATTTTCTAGTAACTTCAATGCACTTCCTCCCTGGGAATTTTGGATCAAGATAAATGAAACTATTATGTGGAGTAAAACAATGTTGCATTTGGTGCTAGTTGTAATTGCATTGTACCACGAACAGAACAGTTGCAGTACATTCTTCAGTGTCTTGCTTGCCATTTTAATACTGCAACAGATAGAAATCTGTGGTAATTATTTTTCATTTCCTCATGGTCTTCAGAAATCAAGATACCAAGTAAGGTAAAATTTATACCCATCAGGTAATTATAATTAAACTTTTTATATGTTCCTATATCTTCTTTTTTTTTTTTTTTTTTTTTTTTTTTTTTTTTTTTTTTTTTTTTTTTTTTTTTTTTTTTTTTTTTTTTTTTTTTTTTTTTTTTTTTTTTTTTTTTTTTAGGTACTTGGGGGTGGAACTCAAGGTCTCACACATACTTTGCAAGTGTTCTGCCACTGGGCTGCACCTCCCCACCAGTTCACTTTTTTATCTTTATTTTGAGACAAGGTCTTGCACAGAGTACAGGCATGCACCACCACATCTAACCCTCTTTTAATATTAATAAGACATACATGCTGCTGAAGTTACTGAATGATCCGGTTACATAAATCCAGTTTCTGCTAAGACAGAAATGGAATATATGTTTAATAAATCACACAAGCATTTACAAGGTTGTGTTGATTTGATCTGAACCCTTGATATTCTTATGAATTATTTCTGGCCCTGTAGTATTTTGAAAAGACCACTAAATATTTATTTAATCACAGGAGTGTCTAGCATTATGATATATGCAATATGCCATGTGAAGAATTTTGACAAGTCTAGGTTTATCATGAACTATCTGACTCCAAATTAAAATGCCAGGGTGTGGTAGTACTTACTGTAATCCCAGCATTTAGAAGGCAGAGGCAGGAGGATCTAGAGTTTGAGTCCAGCCCAGGATTCATAATGAGTACCAGCATGCCAGCCTGGGCTACACAACAATAACCTGTTTCAAAAATATAAAAAAAAAAAAAGCCAACCTGGGCATGGTGGTGCACACCTGTAATCCTAACAACCTGGGATGCAGACACAGAGGGACCATGAATTCGAAGCCAGAGGCAGGCTGCATAACACAGTGAGACCCTATCTCAAACTAAAAAAAATGAAAAATGGGCTGGGGGTGCAGCCCAGTGGTAGAGCACTTGCAAAGTATATGCAAGGCCTTGGGTTCAACCCCCAAGGACCAGAAAAAAAATACTAAAAAATGAAAAAGAAAAAGAAAACCCCAGCCTGCATTCTGAGAGGACAAGAAAAGGAAAAAAGAAAGGGATATTCTAGTTTGAGGAAGGTGAACTGGCACTTACATTTTAGACAAAGAAAAAAAACCTATTTTATGAAAATGCTATTTAAGATTGAAAGGATATATAGACTTTAAAAAAAAAAGAAACAGTTGTGATTAAGCTATTAAATTTCTTATGCATTTAAAACAAAACCTTTTAAAGCTTAGGTTCTGTGAACCAAAGACTGATTAAGAGCTAATAAAGTAATAGGATATTTTTCCCTAAAGCAATGGCTATGAACAAAATGTTTTAATATGAAGGGTGAATAATTTTTTCTGTGCAAAATATGATTTTTCATCTATTCCCCATATAACTAAGAACACTGAAATTCATTAAAAATTAGAAGCGATACCCACTTCACTCTCTGAATTTTCAACTGCCTTTTTTTCTAGGAAGAATAATTATCTCACAGCTGAAACTGCAGTGCTTTTGGATACCCAAAATATTACACTAAATGAATCCACTTCTTAATTCAGTATATAAGGAATATGTTCAGAGCATCCTGTGAGAATTTGCAAGATGCTATGACAAACTCTCAAGGGCAAAGCTATAGAAGTGACGTTCTTAAGACAGCTACTCAGAATAACATTTTAAGAATCAATTCTTATTCCAAGGAAACATGTAACCTAAAAGTAGGTATGAGCCATTTATTCATTCAAAATTTATTAAACTAGACAATGTGCTAAACAAAGGAATAACAATATGCAAAACAGGACTTTCAGATTCCAGTCTGGTCTGTGTGCCCCTTGGAAGTGGTCCCTCTATCCTAACAAGTAAAAACTTGAGCGAACTAGCAAGTCAGCAACCTTTCTTAAATCTGTCAGAGATGTAAGGTCACAGTGAAAAACACTGTCTCCCTAAAAACTGGACTGACAAGAAAATGAAAGAATCATAACTTACTCAACAGAAACCACCAAGCAGAAAACTCTGAGGGAACCAATACAAGGATAAGAAAGTCTAACGCATAACTGAAAAATTGCTGGGGATGAAGTATGGACAAGTCTGACAGGAAAACAATTCTGGGGGGCCCAGTCATTAGGAGCATCTGAACTCATGAATTTCACCTCCAGGAGCCCTACCATGTACTCATAGTGAAGATGAGAGAAAAATTTCCTTGTAAAAAGTGTAACTTATATGTAATGGGAATACCAGAAAAAGAAGAAAAAGAAATAGAAGAAATATTTAAAATAATGATCTAAATTAGTGTTAAATACCATGCGACATCACCACCGAGTTCAGAGAAAAGTAAAAAGAATAATGTCAAAAATAAAAACAAAAACCACCACTAGGCTGGGGTTTAAGCTCAGTTGGTAGAGCGTCGCTCTGTGCTGTCTGAGGCCCTTGGTTTGATCCCCAACCTGGTACTGCAAAAAACAGGAGAAGGATGTGGCAATCCACTCCAATTCGCCCCCAAAGCAATCCTGAAACTGTCATTGAAAACGCTATGAGGATCGCTATGATTTGGACTGGACCTTAGGGCACCTAACAACAACAACAATGCTAAAACAAACAATCTGCCAAGGTGTTTCACCCTGGTCTATATCAATGTATATGTTGCTATTGTTTATAACAATGATTACAATTTTAGTGTACATTCTGGTGATCTTAGGAAAAGACACTCAACTGCCTATGGTATTCATTGATATGTAAAGCAAAACAATAATTATGCTTTTTCCAATGAGAAGGAGGAGCCCTGGAAAATCATTAATCTTAATACAGTTCCAAAGCATAACATCTCCTCACATTCAATAATGTACAAAAATATTAAAATTTTTAGATTCTAGCAGGACTGTAATATAATCCAAATATCCACAAACATCTCCATGTTCCTATTAGGGGCAAACTCAACCTAAAACATATCATCTTTCAATTTCATGTCCATTTAAAACTTGTTTTCCTCAGGGATAGAAAAAGCAAATCCCTTTTTTTTTTTTTTTTTTTTTGGAGTACTAGTGGGTTGAACCCTAGACCTCATGCATGCTGGGCAAGTGCTCTATCACTGAGCCACACTTTCAATGTCATTTTTATTTTTATTTTAAGACAGGGTCTCACAAAGTTGCAAAGGCTGCCTCTGGCTTCAAATTTGTGATCCTCCTGCCTCAGTCCTCCAAGTAGCTGGGAATACAAGTATGCACCACAGTACCCAGCACAAATCCCATTCTTGATGAATAGAAAAATAATAGAGTTAATTTTAGTGATATGTGAATTTATTTATCCTAAAACAGATGAGTCAGAATTTCCAGCATTCTATTTTAAACCATTTATCATGATACACAGGGACTTTTTGCTCATCTTGTACTTTTTTAAACAGAATTTGGTCTAATGCACTAAATGTTTAACAAATATCTGAAAAGCATGCAGTATTAGTTTCTGTGTCAGTGTTAGTAATGGTGGCCTAAAATCTTTTCTGACTGTATCTTAATTATTATTATTTTTAAATCTCTACCTGAAATTAACCATAAAAGATGAAGTTTTTCACTTCAGTTTTCTGAATATTTTTAAATTCAGTTTTCTAAAGAGTTGACTTTTATACTATCTTAATAAAAAAGAAAATCAATAAAAATATATAATACTTCTGTCTAGATTTATAGAGTGATCCAAAATAGGAATTTGAACACAACATATGACTATGTTTATAGAGCACAAAGTATACAGAGAACAATTATCCACTTCTCCAAGAATCAACTCAAGGAATGTGTATATAAATGAATTCCTTCTGTTTCCAGCACAATGCTAGGATTTACAAGAAACACTTCAAAATAATACATTTACTTATGCTTGGTAAATAATAAAATTATTTCCTAGTAGGTAACAAAATTATTACTTGGCAATTTTTTTGTTATTTCTCTTTAGTAAATAATTTGGAAAAATTAAATATCACACATTTTCAATCTAATCAGGCTTTCTCAATAGTTTTAGAGGGCTACATAATCAGATACAGATTAGAATCACGTATGGATTGGATTCAGGTGAAATAGTTCTCTCCACCACAAATACAATCCACACACGATTCTAATCCACATCTGATTTTGTAGCGCTCTAAACCGTTGAATGCGTGCAGATTAGATTGGAGAATATCCAGTACATCTTAATGAAAACTGCAAAACAAAAAGTAAATAAAAGTAAAAAAGGCTAAGATAAAAAGTACCACTTGATTGACAGTGTCAATCAGAAAAATTGAAGAAGAGTGTAATGATAGAATTAGCAATAAAATATTTCTCTATTGGAAGATATTTTGAAGATGAAAAATGTAAAATTTAAAATGTTATAATTTTGATTTGTTTAACAGCTTCTATAGTTGGCAAACTAGTAATTAATTAGATATTGTACAAATACAATCACATTTAAAATGAGTCTTTTATATAGATTCAGGACTCTACAGATTAATTTTTATTTTTATTTTTTGGTGGTACTGGGAGTTGAACCCAGGGCCTTGCACATACTTTACAACTACTCTTAACATTGAGCTGCACTCCTATCCCATTTTTCACTTTTATACTTTGAGACAGGATCTTGCCAAGTTATGCAGGCTGCCTCTGGCCTCTAACTCAATATCCTCCTGCCTCAACCTCCCAGGTTGCTGAGATTATAAGTGTGTGCCACAGCATCCAGCTGCAAATTAAATTTCATGTAAAATACAATAACTCCATATAATGACAACTTGAACTATGTGTGTTTAATATTGGACCTAGTCTATAAGAACAGTGTTACCAATAAATTCTACTAACATGCTGCTTTAGGCTGCTGGGACTCACTGAGCACAGGTCTAACAAAGCAAGCAATGTTTAAATCTCACCCTCTGGCCAGGACTTATTGAGAAGGAAATGTTCTCTAATATGGCATTCCCGCCATCTACATATTTCGCTGTGAGGTCTTTGACGGTCATTTGGCCCCCGGAGGGCCAGATGTCACCTTTCTTTACATGTTGATTCTCAATAATCATAACTTTCGAGAGCTGGTCATGCTTGGATGGTTTGATTAACTTGGTAGGTTTACTTTCTTCTGTCGGCATGTCAATAAACTTAAAGATTCGGCTCACAGATCGCATCTGAAATGAAAACAACAGTGCTTTTGTTTGCTTAAAAACTGCAGACAGTTTCATGCTTCCTAAAAAATAACTTGTAAGTTGTGATGTGGGCTACTGTCACTCAGTTATTTGTCAAGGAAAAGGCTCTTTGTGGCTACCACAAGGTTAGAGAGTAGCACCTTCCATATGTAGAGGGTGCTAGGCGGGAAGAAAGGGAATAAAAAGTCCTCTGTAGTCAACGGCTTCCCAGCCACCTTTTCAGACATGAATATCAGTGTGCGCTTCCTCTGAGACAGTAAGGTCAGTACTTCATTGATAGATAATATCCTTTGCAAGTAGCTTAACTGCTAGGAGATAATATCTTCTTACAAATGACATGGTGTGTAACTTGTAATACCTCTACAAATGATCCAGTCTGTAGCTAGCAACTCACATTACATATGAAGATAACTGATAGGCCACAAGTACCTCCATGTCCAGGCTAAGAAAGGGACTCTCACTTGAGGCAGGACCCCTCCTGCGATAAACAGAAAGAGCTGTTTTACAGCTCAGAAAGGCCAGCCTATGCCAAGGTGTGAGAGAAATCTGAAACACCTGGAGACAAGATCAAAAAGAGAGAAGGAATATCTGTCCCCTTAAGGAGAGGGATTTAAAAACCCCAAAAGTCCCACCCCTCGATGCAGACCCTAGACATCTACAGAAATCCACCATGTTCACAGTTGCTAGAGCCCAGTCTGCAATATCCAGAGGTGTTTGCAGCATCCAGTTGCCTGCAATTCTCAGCAGTGGTTACAGTTTTCAGCAATGTCCAGAACAACCCACAAAAATCAGCGGCTGCCAACAGATGTCCTCAGTTCTACACAGCTGTTTGGAAACACCTAGAACCTCATTCCCGGACCTAGATGCTTCCTGACCTCCAACTCACAAGCATAAAACCCCTATTCATGTATCTTCAACTCTTAGACCGGCCTGCTTTCTGATTTTTATCTCAGAAAGTGTAACTCTGTCTCTGTCCCCCTCTTCCTTCTCCTCACACTGTTCTAAAGTCCCTGCCTACTACCCCTAGCTCTTTCTTCCTTTCAATTCTAAATAAACTGTCTTCTAAGCTCCCTTCTGAGTCCATTTGTAAATTCTTTTTTAAGTGTGACCAAGGACTGAGATTTGCTGCCTGCTTCCCGGACCCCTTTCCCTTGTGCTACGGTAATGCTCGACCTCCGACCCCACATTTCCCCCTATCACTCAGACCTTGAGAAGTGAAAAATAAAGTCAATATGAGAGTCAAGTACTGAAACATTGAAACTATTCTTCATTTTTGAAGAGGAAGACATGACATGATTTGTTCAGAATCTATACAATTCTATAAAATTGGAATATACTCAAAATTAGACATTGCTTGAGATCACCTGTTTTAAACTCTTGGTTCATTATTTCATTTTATTAGGATCTAAAAATTCCCCTGAACATGTTGAGAAAGAGTCAATCCTTAAAACTGAATCTCATTATTTTTATAAGGATATCTAAAGTTGCTAATCTAAGTATCAAGAGAACAAAGTCTTTTAAGAAGATGATGGTCTTAACAGAAAACTCCATGGCCTTGTCTCAACTTTACTTTCTATGGGATGCATTTAAGAGAAGAAGAAAATGACTCCTGATGGCAGAGAAGGCTTCAAAGTCTTTCAGTAATCTAGAATCCTCTCCCTTATAGAAATATTTGCTATATTTCCTTGTAAGCTTTTGGTTGTTTAGAATCCAGCACATCAAAATTATGCCTCAATACCCAAACATGTCATAATACCCCCAAAGTCATGATAGCAAAAAATTCATTTCCTGTGCCTGAGATGTAGCTTGCAAAACTGTAAGGAGATGTAATAACTGACTCTAGGAAGATTGTGAGGTATAAATGTGGTGAGATCACCTTGGAAAGTGGCACAATGTGAAAACATAACACATTTTACAGGAAAAAAAATTCCTAACTGAAGTATAAAAAAAGATTAAGGTGCTTTAACTAAGAGTTCCTTCCACATGGCCTAAGCTAGATGCTTTTCAACACTCACTAAAACAAATCTGAGATCCAAGACCCTGTTAGATCCAGTAATATAACCTTCAGGCCATGCACATAGGCTTACAAGATAATGGGTATCAAGAAAACTCTCTCTGTCCAAAATAAACTCCTAAAACTCTGGGCTATCCCTCTTGCTTCTCTTATTTTCCCCAAAGGACATAAAAAATCAATCAAGTACTACATTGGTATAAATGAGTTATTTATAGCTATACTATAAACTTGAAGGGGTAGGGTTTATCTCAGTTGGTAGAGTGCTGCTCCACACACTCTGAGGACCCAGGTTTGATCCCCAGTACCACAAAAAGGGAGAAGGATGTGGCAATCCACTCCCAAAACAATAACAAAAAAAATCAGCCATTGAAAACCATGCGAGGGTCACTATGAGTCAGACTTGACTTGATAACACAAAACCAAACAAGGGTCACTATGAGTCAGACTTGACTTGATAGCACCTAACAAAAGCAACAACAACAAACTTGAACCCTTCAGTACATTATTGTTGCTGTCGAGACCAAAGGTTTACATACAGTAGCCTGTGGCAATTTACTTGACAAATCAGTACCATATTTTTTGGCTGTCAGAAGTAATTGATATGCTAAAAGATATGGTGAAATAAGAGAAAGAAAATTTGTGACAACTAATAACAAAGGGCATGGCTGGGATTTAGCTCAGTTGGTAGAGTGCTGCGTTGCAGTCTCTGAGGTCCTGAGTTCAATTCCCAGAACCACAAAAATGGGAGAAGGACCTGGCAATCCATTCCCAAGGCAATCCCGAAACAGTCAGCCATTGAAAACCCTATGAGGGTCGCTATGAGTCAGATACCAACTCAACGGCACCTAACAACAACAACAACAATAACAAAGGGCATAATCCCTAAAAACACAAAGCTTTCAAATATGTTAGTGCCAATTTTAAATAATTAAGAGCTTTAGTAAACATGGTATTAAGTGTGCCAACAGGCAAAGAAAGACTTTCAATTTACCCTTCTTTGTGAAAAGTCTAACATCACTCTCAAACTACTACTCCCATTGGAATTTATTTGCACTCTGTCATATGTTATTTTTTAAGCACATGATGGGCCATTAGCAAGTGTCAGAAAATGCAATGGGTCTATGCATTTTCCACTAGAAATATTTCAAGGCAATTTCAAGAAGAGGAGTCTAAAAGAGTAAATCAAGATATTTTTATCAGAGTTTTCACTATTTTAATAAGATTTTTCTGTAAGCATCGTAATTTTGAAATATTGTGACTTCCCCAAAGCATTCTATCATTAAGCATCATCCTTTATTTGTTTTCTAGAGATTTACAAGTACAACACTGACTGATAGGGGAAAAAATATTTGCTAGTGGTACATCAATCCAAAAGTAAATTATATCTCATAGACTAGAGAGCAACAGAACTATGGCCCACAGGCCACATTCGGGCTTGCTCATTTGTTTACATATTGTTTATGGCTGCTTTGCCCTACGAAGGGTGGGCTGAGTATTTACCATGAGACCATATAACCTGCAAAGCTGAACATATTTCCTGTCTTATCCTTCATAGAAAAGTTTGTTGGCCCTTCTGCCATGACTCATAGAAAGTCAGAGCTAAGATGAATCTTGGAGGACACCTTACCTAGTATACCACAAGCCTAGATACACATTTGAATCATCTGAAGCACCTTTTAAAATATAGACAGCACTCCCAATTACCCTACCCCCCACCAAAAGAACTGATCTCATGAGTGAACTCTGAATAATATTCATTTTTATAAAGGTTCTTCATGTGCTGCCAGGTTAAGAACCTGTGATCTAATTTATTCTTTCTAATTCATTCTTTTGTACAAATGAGGAAATCTAAACCTAGGAAATTAAAAGCGACAAGAACAAAGCCGTAACAAATTTTCCAAACTCTCCAAACATTTTTTTTTACACTACAGCAATCCCTTAGGATTCTCATGTACTATTCAAGACTATAGAAAGCAAAATAGTGTTTACTTTTCCTTCATTGGCTCTAGTAACACATTGAGTTAAGAGTTCTTCCATCAGTTCTGGTAACTTCAGAGAGAATAACATAATCAATGGACTTGGACTTCAGCATTCAGGGTTAGGGCGGGTATGTGATTTCCATAAGGATCTGAAATAATGCCTACACATGTGCTAATCAAGAGCTGAAGCCTTTCACACCAAAAGGTTTCAAAACAGGTAATGTCAGACCTAGCAGGAACCTTCGAAAATTCCTAACCAAATTGTTTCATTTTACAGATAAGAAAAATGAGGTCCTGGGTGGTGAAGTCTTATGATCTGCCTAATGCCACACAACTTTTCAGTGCCATGGCCAGAGTGGATTGCAAGGTTCTCCCCACCACAGCCTCTCTAATGAAAGGAAGAGAATGGCTGGATGAAAAGAAGTCTAGAAACCGAGGCTATGAGAGGAAAATATATGACAAAGACTTGTTGTTAGGGGCCATCAACTTGGATCCACCTCACAGCAACCCTACATACAACAGAATGGAACACTCTTTGACACTGTGCCAGGCCTAGCACTGTCAGTGCTTCTCTGCTATTCTTAGGGGTTTTGATGGCTGATTGTTTTGGTATTGTTTCAGGAGTGGGCTGTCAGGTCTTTCTCTCATTTTTGAGTTGCTGGGGATCGAACCCATGGCCTCAGAGAGCATGGAGCAGCACTCTACCAAATAAGTTAAACCCCAGCCCCACAAAGAACCAAAGAAAAAAGACATGATCAAGAGACCAAAAAAAAGAGGCAAAAGTAAAATAGGAGAAATGAATCTTCTCAGACTCTTATAATAGAAACTGCTTTTAGGCATGCCATATTAATGGCAGAAGCATGAAGAAGTGCAATCCCTCTTTTCCTCTCCCACCAGCTTTCATGTTGGTCATTGTACAATTAGTCACTTGATCTTTACTGGAACCCAAAATAAACACTGGTAGTGAAAGGAAGGAGAAACAGAGGGAGTTTCTGTTGACAGAAAACTCTTTTCAGATTGTACCAGCCATGCAGGAACTTTCTGGAGGCTCATTAATGGAAATCTAAATGGGAGCCCTGCAGGTTCACTGTCCTTTCACCTTGGTGGCTTCCTTTCCCTTGTCTTATTAGGGACATACAGTTCAATAGGGCAGCCATCTAGTGGAAACATGGATGGCCATCTGCTTCACCTGGAAAAACAAGGAAGCAAGATCTTATCCACACACTGAGAATATGTTAGTTGTGATCACTCTGTGGTAGACAGTCCTGAAAAGACATGAGTTGTCAACTGCCTAATTCCAAGGGGGTAACTTATGAGTGTGAGCAATTTACTAGTCACCATATAGCTTGTTTGATGGCTTGATTCAAATGTGCTAAGTTTAAAACATCATCTTTGAAATCCTTTCTTGCTATTTATTTATTTATTTATTTTTGCAGTACTTGGGGACTGAACCCAGGGCCTCACATAAGCTAGGCAAGCACTCTACAAATGAGCATACCTAGCCCCTCTTTCCTTTTTTATTTTTTATTTTAAGACAGGATCTCACTAAGTTGTGCAGTCGGCCTCTGGCCTGAAACTCATAATCCTCCTTTCCCCACATCTTGAGTCGCTGGGATTTTTTTTTAAAGCTTCCAGACAAATTAGTAGGTAGAGTAGAAGTTTTGTATCATTTTAATCATTCTTTAGGGCCCTGAATGTATTTTGAGGGGATACTGTGCAGGAACTCATGCTCTAAGATGTCAAGTTGACTGGCAGACACTCTAATGTGGTGTTTTATGAACACATGGAGGTGTCAAGATGGTAGCTGGATAGTTTAGAGAACAAGAGAGAGGTCTACACTAAAGATATGAATCCATCAACAGATGGTTTGAGGCATGGTTTGAGGCATGGGGTTAGATAACAATAGCTCTACAGAATGCAAATAGAGGAGGGCTGCAATAGAGATGATATCTAAAGATTTGCAAGAAAAAGAGGGGCCAACAAAGAGGATTAAGGAGTAATCAAGGAGGAAACAAAATAGCAGGAAAATGAGGTAGAGTGGCACCAGGATTTAGTCTCAGTAAATATTGCTCAGCAATTGTGAGAAACAAGGACACTGGCTTTGGTAATATATTGATCATGAGTCAAGTGAGTATTGGAAATGAAATAAATCAGGCATGTGGGAAGAATGGCAAGGAAATTGTGAAAGGCACTGTCTCAAGAGGTTTTGCTATAAATAGGTTAAAGAAATGGGATGGTAGCTGGAGATCAAGGGAGAGTATTTTTGTGCTGTTGGGAAAGCTCCCTCAAAGAAAGAGACAGCTGCAAATTATTGCCCTGTCTACAAGAACAATGGCATGGAGGGGAGGAAAGGTGTTTGAGTAGAAGGGCAGTAGGCTAGTGTAGCCCATGGGGAGAAGCAATGGAATTCTCTGGCCACACATATTTCTATGAGGTATGTGTAGAGGCCACTGGCTGAAAGTACAGAGGGTAGAAGTATTGGTGTACCTGAGAAGAGAGAGAAAGGTAGGAAAGAGCTATGTTTGAGAAAAATAAGGAAATTATTGTTGTTGTTGTTGTTGTTGTTGCTGTTGTTGTTGTTGTTAGGTACCATGGAGTCAGTGTCTGACTCATAGCGACCCTACATACAACAGGTGAAACACTACTGTCAGTGATTCTCTGTTATTCATAGGGTTTTCAACAGCAGATTGATTTTTGGGAGTGGGTTGCTAGGTCCTTCTCGCAAGTCTACAGTATCTGGTGTTACCAGGCAGTCTCCCATCCAAGTACTAACCAGGTCCAATGCTGCTTAGCTTCTAAGATCTGACAGGATTGGTCGCCACAGTGGTACAGCTGCAGGTACATGGAAATTATTAGGAAAATATAACAAAAGGGTTGGTGGATAGTTTTGAGTCCTGGTATTTGAGATGTGTGACCATAAATACAAAGTAACTTGAGGTAGTAGTTAAGTTTATCACCCAAATGTTACATTATTAGTTGAAAGCTATGGAAACCTAGGTATCAAAATGTAACCACCAGATGGGAGGTAAAAGGAAAGCCACATTGCCACTTTTATAACTTTCCAGTTCTGTCAGTATCTGACTCTGTGGCCATGGTTCATTTAGGCTAAAAGCCTAAATGAAATATTCTTTCTAACTCTAAACATCTTTTTCCTGACTACTACTGTGCTTAAAAACTAAAAGAGTAACATCAAACAAAGCATCCAGTTTACTCTATTTTAAACTCAGCTCAAAGTGCAGGTAACAATCTAGTAAAGTAAAATAATAGCACATTGAGCTTTTGCTTTAGAAGTCATAGGACTTTTGTTGTTAGCGTAACACAAACATGTATTCTATGGCCATTGCTCTACTCTTCTCTCTTCCTACTCTCAACATACACTGAGGTGAAAAGACAAATGTTACTGTATAGCGTTAGCAACTGTATGGGTGCCGGTAGTATGATGGAAATTACCACCTAAATGGGATAGGGTTTATTTCGATTGGTAGTTTGCTTGCTGTGTGTTCTATGAGGCCCTCAGTTCCATCCCCAGCATCACAAAAACAGGAGAAGGACCTGGCAGCCCACTCCTAAAATAATCTTGAAACAATCAACCACTGAAAACCTTATAAATAGCAGAGAAGCACTGACATAGTGCCTGCTGGGCATGGCAGTGTCAGGGAGAGTTTTTTTCTGTTTTACATAGGGTCACTATGAGTTGGACCCAACTCGATGGCACCTACCATCACCAACAACAACCTAAATAAATGTCCACAAAGGCCTACAAAGGGCCACTAGTGCTGTTTGGCAAGGGAATGAAGAATCACACATTCACTTTGTTATTCAAACAAAAGAACATGACTTTTTAAAAATGAAATCAAACTCAAATATTGATACTTTTTATAGACTATACTATAACATAATAGGTTCTTGCAAAGGTACTTTCATGTGATGAGATGAAAGACACAATGTCAAAATACAGGTCACAAAGCCCAGGATGCCCATGTGAAAAGCTAAAGAAGTAAAAATACCTTAACACAACTCTCATGGCAAATGAAAATGAAGAATAGAAATGCACTGAACAAAGGTTTTGACATCAATGTATATAGGCTATTACACAAACCAAGAAAACTAATATGGCAAAGAGAAAGGGATTGTACATATACAAGATGAAGAAATGATTTTAGATTAAAAACAGGTAGTGTACTTAAGAGTTTTAAAATGTAAAGTCAAAGTTGTAGAAATTTGAAGAAATAAATGCAAGCATAAAATTTATTTAATATTTTCCTGCTGCTCTATGTTCTCTGAGACTCTGGGTTCAACCTCCAGCTCCACAAAATGGGAGAAGGATGAAGTGTCAATCTACTCTTAAAGCAATCCTGAAAGAATTAGCCATTGAAAATCCTATGCGTAGCAGAGAAGCCAGGCATGGCACAACATCAGGGAGTGTTTTGTTCTGTTGTACATAGGGTCCCTGTGAATTGGATTTGACTCAATAGCTTCTAACAACAAAAACAATGTTCCAACAGAAATATGTTTACATGTTTATGAGACATAACTCCAAAAGTATACTGCAATAGAAGTAAGGAGAGAATGGAGATGCTTAAATGAACTAGTCAAACTAAAAATAAAAGTTAAAGGAAAAAAAACTTTACCATAAATCATATTAAAGTTAAATTACATTTCAACAAATTATTAAAATATTTTGATAAAATATTCATGCACATGAACAAGAGGACATTAAAAGTTTTACCCCCTTGAGATATTTTTATAATGATTTCTATTCTGATCTGAATTGATTATACAAATTTTATAACTGAATGAATGTATGTGGTTTGAGAACATGTGATCTTTCTCAAAGAATGGGGCAAGGAAGTTAAGCAAAAAGTAGAACTCCTACAAATCAATTAAGGAAAAAAAATACCCACAGAGGCAGTCTTTGCATCTTAGCAAGATCCTGTCTCAAAATAAAATATAAAAGAAGAGGTACAGGGACAGTTCAGTGGTAGCTTACTTGTCTAGCATACACAAGACCCTGAATTCAACCCCAGTACTGAATATAATAAATAAATAAATACACAAACAAACAAATAAAACCAGTCTAGTTGAAAACTGGACAATTGACATGAACAAGCAATCAACTGAAGTGGAACCCAAGTGGTCAATGAATAGGTATTAAACTGTGACTACACAATGAATGGAGAAAAGGATTGAGGTTGTCCACAATTTTACTTTGCTTGGTTCTACAATCAATATCCATGGAAGCAGCAGTCAAGAAATCAAAAGACACATTGCTTTGGGAAAAACTGTGGCAAAAGATCTCTTGAAAGTATTGAAAGGTAAAGATGTTACATAGAAGACGAAGATGCGCCCGGCCCATGCCATGGGATAGATTAATATAGTGTCTGCAACAATGGCCTTAGACATAAATAAGATCATGTGCCTGGCACAGAATCAGGGAGTGTTTCCTTCTGCTGTACTTAGGGTTGCTATGAGTCGGACTCCACTCATTGGCACCTAACAACAACAGTAAAGTTGAACATGGGTAAATTCTGCCACTCAGCAATTCCACACCTAAGTATCTGTCTTAGAAACATCTTGGGCAAAAAGCCATGTGCAAGAATATTCATTGCTACAACTAGATCTTGACAGTGGTTATCTATGTGGAGGAAAGTTGAAATATAGGCTTAATAAGAGATACAGAGTAGCCTTCAATTTACCTGTAATGTTTTATTTCTTCAGGTGCATATTGGGTATTTAGTTATTCCTTATGTTATTATCTATTCTTTTGGGTCTTGCTGAATTTTTCATAAAATAAAAAAAAATGACTTACCAAGCTATCCACATCAATGCTAGAATTTACGGCCCACTGCAATGTATTCATGATATTCATGGCTAAAGTCAGAATAATACCAACTGATCCTTCTCCTTCACCTATACATAAAAAAATACATTAACAAACCTCAAGTTATTTCTCTCTTCTGTAAACAACTTTATTCATACCTCTCCTATGGTACGTATCACATTAAATTCACATTTCAATTTTATGCTGATTTTAAACTTCTTTCTTTCATCTCAGTTCATCGTAGCATCTACCTGGAGCAATAATGCTCTCACAAAGTAGGGATTCAACCAATGCTTTAAATCAGAGTGACTGAATACTAGGAAAGATGCACCATTTAAAAAAATGTTTCAGGTATTAAATGAGCTGTTGGTATTGAGTAGATATGATATTTGTCTCTTCTGCTATTACTCTATACTTAACAGTAGTGACAAATGCTAGGATAGGCAATGGAAAAGAAAGTCCTGTGGGCAGGAGAGCTCCTATATAAAAAATCAAAAACAGGGGAAGGATGCATTCAAGTAGCATCTGCAAGATGTTGAAATGTGATTTGTACCTTTGTAAGGACTATGCAGTTGGGGAGAAAGTGGGCTTAGTGCTTTATCAGGTAATAAGAAAACTAACAGGTTTTCCATTTGGAAAGGGAGAATACTGGTTATTATGTTAAAACGAAAAAAAATGACTAATTCACCTTACGAAGGACAATGCTTAAATGTTTAATTGGAGCAAATGTTTTGCACTAAAATTAAAAAATATTCAGTATGGGCATAAAAATTTTCTAAGAGAACTGTTCATAAATTATTATAAATTTAGGTTGTCAAGTCCCAATCGATAGTTCTTGCATCTATAATGCATGATAAAATTTCACAAGGTTCAAAGCTTGGGAGAAGTAATTTATCCTATTATTAATTGAAATTTTTATTTCCATAATCCCTTCAGTCGAAGGTGTACCATACATAGCACATATCTGTTGCATTAGTATTAAGTAATTTATTTTAATAGTTAAAGTTCATCCATGGCCCCAACATATCACTTGTTATGAAGGCTAAAAAGAGAATAAGATAAAAATTTTAATAATAACAACTAGTAATATAATAGTTTTTGGGCATTCATTATGGACTAGGCACTACCATAACTATTTTACACAAAATACCACATTTAATACTCACCAAAAATCTATTGGATATGTATTAATATTGTGTCTCTTCACACATGAGGGTCTTAAAGAAACTAGGTAGAGTGTACAAGTAAATATTGCTGAAGATCAGGACAGCCAGGGTTGATGGTAGCTAGGTGGCCAACATTGACTCCAGTTGGGCAACAGATTTGACTGAGATATTCTGTATTATGCCAATTATTAAATGTTTTGACTATTGTACCTGGTAAACCAGGACTTAATCATACTCTTCACCATTATAATATGGTACATTATTTATTAGTTTGACTTGTTAACAAATCTTCATTCACGTAATTTAGCCATCTTTTATTTTGTTTCAAATAACTTATATAAAAATTTAAAATACTCTGACTCTAAAAAGAAACTTTATTTTTTAAAAGTTGCCAAAATCAACCAGGTACAGTGGCATATGCCTATAATCCCAGCAACTCAGGAGGCTGAGGCAGGAGGATTACAAATTTGAAGCCAGAGGCAGTCTAAGTAACTTAGCAAGACACTAACTCAACATATAAAATAAAAAATGGGCTGGGAGAGTAGTCCAGTGATTGAGCACTTGCAAAGTATGTGTAAGGCCCTGGGTTCAACTCACAAGTACTGTAAAAATAAAGTTGCCAAAATCACTTTTAAAAAAAGTTGCCAAAATTGTAGCGTCATCTATTTGCCTGTCCATTTACATTCTTTCTGTAGTCTTTTTGTAGTCTGCTGCTTCAACTGATAGAACAACAATGTGGAAAACATACTACCCTCACAGCAGCTGCAGTTAGACATCTGAGTTAAAAGGAATCTGTTTTCTCTTTTCTCCTGGACTTCATAATTGGACAGAAGAACTCTGCTGTTAATTTGAGGAGCCAAAATGGACAGGCCAAATTACTTTCATGTGATATGGTCCTGGTACACTAAGAAAATCAGGCTTCAGAGAGAGTAATGAATGAAGTAGCCATGGAAACGAATGGCCACAGGCAGCAACTGGACTCCAGAGATGGGAAGGACACCTGTGTCTGACTCTCTGGTAGGTAGAGCAGGATTCTGTACTTATAACCAAATAATGCTGCAGATTTGGCATTGATTTGTCTTTTGTTCTGAATCTTTGTACACTGCCACAAATATATAAACATATTTCAATATTTCTTATAGCTCAGAAATTCAACTTCTTAGGAAATCATTTATGTACATTGATTTTTATTTAATTATGAAATATTTGTGGTTTTCACCCAAAGATTCTAAAATTAAGACCCTTTATTTTTGAAAATAAGGCACTTCTAAGTTAATTAATTTTGAAGCTGGGACCCTTTATTAACATTAGTATGAGAAGATTTTTTTTCTTATGAGTCACAGATTTGCTACCTGACACTCTCTGTGTTTCAGATTTTTTAAACTGTGAAGATAGAAAAAGATACTATACATAGCTGTAAGTCAAAGAAATTATTTCTTCAACAATAAAACAATTGAAATTCAAAGAAACAATTTTTCAACAGGAAACCCACAAATTTTGTATTAATAAACTCTAAAAAATCTGTTTAAATATTTAATCTGTAGGAATGTAGCATTTTATTCACTGACAAAGTTTTGACTTAAATGCTTAGCTAAATAGTTAATGAATTCATAGTACCTGTTGTTAAAATGGAAATGAAGGTAACAGCAATGAAGAAGATGACAAAAATCATTTCTATTCTCATTTGGAACCAGCGCAGTGTTGATAGATATAAGAACCAGTTGGCAGTATGTAAATTCAGAGCTTTGTGGAACAGAGTTTCAAAGTAAGGCTGCCGTCCAAAGGCACGAAGTGTCCATAGGCCTTTTAAGCTTGTAACAAGATGAGTGAAAATTGGACTCCTACCTGTGAAATATTCCCATAGAAAACAATGCAAATCATGTATACACAGAATGCAATTTCATATTACCATGTTCCTGGAAACAGCTTAGAATAATCACACCATATATATTATTGATTAAAGAAGCCTTTCACTCTGGTGCCATACTTTAGATAGATGTGATTTGGTGATTTTTAAATTTTATTTGGCTACCATGGTTGGACATTTATTATAAAATTATTAATATTTATTAACATTTATTTGCTACCGGGGGCATTTCTTTTACTGGTTAGTCCTACATTATTCACTGTTGAGAAAATGTTTTTTTTCTTTAAAGATGAGTTTTTCAAGTGTCTTAATTAAAATTTTATGTGACTTGATTTAGCTCATAACCTTTAAAGAAGAAAACACATTGGTAGTTTATATCCTGAAAATACACGTACGCCAAGGCTATTAATGAAAAATGTGTTTCTCAGTCAAGCAGAGTTTGGGGGCACACAAAACAGCAGCCTCATAACATAAAAGAAGGACCTGAAGACAATAAGCCAAAGGTAAGACCTTTGTCCTGTATCATTTAGAAACCCAGAGAAACTTTTACACAACACAGAGTATTAGCCACCACACTATCACAGCGAGCTACCTGAAACTCCAGAGAAATTTTAATAATAGCAGCACAATTATTTTTAAGTTTAATTGTAATAAATAAATTATGAATAAATGTCCTATACATCAGCCTTGGTAAGACTCTACACCCTTGTTTCAAAACCAAAATAAAGTCATGTGGTCATCAATTAACATTTGTATTTCATAAATTTAGTTTCCTTTTATATACATATACATTTAAAACATCATTTTAATATAATGTAAGAGTTTATAGGCAGGAAAACATTTTTTTTTTGGGGGGGGGGAATAGATTAATAACAGAGACGCTCCCAAGGCTCTTGTGGCTTTTTTTTCCCCCAGACACGCATTGCACACACTCCATGTCATACCTTCAGATTCCAGTTGTTTGAGTTGCTGCGAGGTGTGGAGGAAGTATGCTCTCAATAAAATAAAAGCTGCTATCACTGGCACGGTTGCTAGGAAAATGTAAGGTTGTAAAACTGAGACGACTGCTACAGCTCCAATCACAATTAATAACAACTGCAGAATCAAAGAAAACATGTCGTTGAGTAAACGGTTTAACATCGGAAAGTGGACAAGATATGTCAGTGATTGATTTCTGCATAAGCTCTTCCCACTCTGCTTCACTGTTAATAAGGGGCAGTTGTGTTCCTACTTGGACAGAACTCATCCCAAAGGACATTTTCTCCAAGTCCTATGAAAAGTAAAAAAATTGTTTGAGTTGCTCATAACAACATTTTTGAAGTTTTGAAAACATGGTGCTCTCTAATCTTGAGATATCCTCATTTCCCAGACATATGAAAGTAGCATATATTAAATAAGTTTTAAATGAATATGAATTGTTTTTAGCCTGGCCTTTAAACAATAATTTTGGAATTGTTGTTGTTGTTGTTGTTGGGTGCCGTCGAGTTGGCATCCGATTCATAGCGACCCTCATAGGGTTTTCAATGGCTGACTGTTTTGGGATTGCCTTGGGAGTGGATTGCCAGGCCCTTCTCCCGTTTTTGCAGTGCTGGGAATTGAACTTGGGACCTCAGAGACTGCAGCGCAGTGCTCTACCAACTGAGCTAACTCCCAGCCCAATTTTGGAATAATTTTTGAAAATCAGGCAGTTAAGTGTGTTAGAGCTGGTTTAAATATAGGTTTAGTTTTTCAGGCAAGCTGTCTAACTTTTCTGAGCCTAGTTCTCTCATGTTTAATATTAATGAAATTATACTTAATAAATTTCACTTCTTTCCTAACTCTCTTTTTCCTATTCTTTGAAATAACTGGAGACATTCTAATGACTGATTTTGGGAATTGGCTGATTTAATTTGAAATTAAATAATTTTTTCCCTTTTTTCTCTTTCTTTTTTCCTTTCCTTTCTTTCTCTTTTTCTTTTTTCTTTCTTTCTTTCTTTCTTTCTTTCTTTCTTTCTTTATTTATTTATTTGCAGTACTGGGAGGCTGAACTCAGGACCTCACATATGCTATACAAGTGCTCTACCACTAAGCCACAACCTCCAGCCTCCATTTTTACTTTTTATTTTGATACAGAGTCTCGCTAAGTTTCACAGGCTGCCTCTGGACTCTAACTTATGATCCTCCTGCCTCAGTCTCCCAAGTTGCTGGGATTACATGCATGAGCTGTAAGCCCAGCTCACAGGTATCTTTTCTATATTGTCAAAATGAATTTTGCATCTTGAGCCCACTCATTATAGACATATTTTCATATTATCCACCAGAAAACTAGAATCCTCTTGGCAATCTGAGAAACAAGTTTACCAGATTGGTGTTCTTCAGGATCAAGGGAAAGGATCAGATTCTATATTTTCATGACACTAAATACATGTATTTCAAAAAGATAAAAGTCTGCTAATATTAATCCACATTTGGATCATATAACTCTCAGCAGCAAGCATTTTTAAAAAATTAACCTACTATAACATTCATACCAAATCCGTGAGCCAGTTCTTAACCAGTTTCAATGGGTGACACATGAGTTTTCCAATTGATTCAGTGAAATTTGTAACATTTGGGTAAATGAGACAGGGGCAACATGTAGTTTGGATCTACATAAATCTTACAATGAGTTGCTATTTATACCTAAAACTTCAAGGACCCTTTATGAAGGGATAATTCTTCTATATCTCTAATCATCAAATGCTGGAATGCCAGCCCTCACTTGTACAAGTATTTGGATGAATCTCTACTGATCTATGTATTGGACTAGGTACATCAAGACCCAGCAATCTAAAGAAAGTCTTCCATGTTCCATTCTTGGCCTATAAGCCAGGATGGCTCCAACTTCCCTAGTTACTACATGATAAGATACTTCATCAATGGCAAAATATAATTTTGGGGGGTTTTGTTTGTTACTTGGTCTAATTATTCCTCAGAAATAGGAACTCTGGGAGAGAAAGAAAGAGAGAGAGAGAAAGAGAGAGAGAAGAAAAGAAGAAAGGAAGGAGAGAGAGAGGGAGGGAAGGGAAGAAGGAAAGGAAAGGAAAGGAAGTGAGAGAGAAAGGAAGGGAAGGATATGTGAGAGAAAAGAAGAAGAAGAAGGGGGGGGGGAGGAAAAGACTAAGTTCCAAGGACGGTTATTGTGATTTAATTTAAATGAACCATCACATTAAATATCAGCATGCCTGAAGGACAATTGCTTTTGCATTGGTAATATTAGAAACATTAAGCTTCTCCAGTAGGATCAAGTGCTTTTGTTTGCGGTTGACAATTGTAAACTGTACTGTGTTAATTTTGATATGATATATTTACCATAAAAATCTGACTCAGTGATATTTCCATTAAACATTTGGTAGAAAAATAATTCTATGAGTATAAGAAATGCTCTATTCTTTAACTTATTTTCTATTGCAAGCATCATTTCCTTTTTAATGATTGCTTGTATGGTGAAGAGTCTTAGTACTAAAACTCTAACTATATTAGGGCTGGAGTTTAGCTCAGTTGGTGGAGTGCTGCTTTTTGAGGACCCAGGTTTGATCCTCAGAACCACAAAAATGGGAGAAGGATGTGGCAGTCTACTCCCTAACCAATCAGCCACTGAAAACCCTATGAGGGTTGCTATGAGTTGAATCCAAATCTATGGCACCTAACAAGAACACATAGCTTGGATTTAGTTCAGTTGGTAGAGGGCTGCTCTGTGCTCTCTGAGGTCCTGGGTTCTATCTAGCACTGCAAAAATGGGAGAAGGACCTGGTAGCACACCCCCCAAAAAATCTCAGCATTATCAGCCATTGAAAACCCTATGGATAGCAGAGAAGCACTGACATAGTGCCAGGCATGGCAGTGTCGGGGAGTGTTTCTTTCTGTTATACATAGGGTCACTATGAATTAGACCTGACTCATAGCACCTAACAACAACAATTGGTGCTATAGGTGGGATCTTAAATGCTCCCCAAAGACATGTGTTAAAAGCTTAGGTCCCACCTTGGTGCTATGGAGAGGTGGTGGAGCTTTTAAAGGTGGGGCATAGTGGGAGGCCTTTGGGTCAATGAGAAAGCCATAGTAGAATCCCAACTCTTCCCTCTTCCTCTTTTTAGCTCTTGGACATGAGGTAAGGGGTTTTGCTCTACTATGCCTTCCTGGCATGACATGCTATCTCTCCACAGGAACATCTGAAAGATCTAAAACTGTGAGCCAAAATAAACCTTCTACCTGCATAAGTTGATTTATTTCAGGTATTTGTTACAGTAATGGAAAGCTGACTAACACAAGTGGAGCTGAGTAGTCAACTGACCTAGATATCACATTGAGTTAGAGAAGAATGGAGAAGGTGAGGACATTTGGAAGTGATATAACATTCACAAGGTAGTCAGATTTCCAGCAACTACAATCACCTGCTGCAAAGCCCAAACCAAAAGAGAAGTGAGAAATAACTCTAAGCCTTGAGAAAAATAATTCCTTTTCCTCCAAAAGAGGTGATCCTTGCAGACTGAAGTCAGATCCTAATAATTTAGCACTGAATGCAAAATTAAAAGCACTGATTTAATATACTTTGAGATCAAACTTTACAAAGAAAATATAAACCTTAATTTTTAATTCATAATGGATTAGACAAGTTATTTCAGGCCAGGTATACTAGGGAGAGGACACTAATTAAAACTAATTAATTAAATAAACAAACAAATGGAGTGCCTTAAGGACAAGATGAAATGTATGTCTTTTTTTCTTTTTTTGATGATGGTACTGCACTGTTGAAACCAGGGCCTCACACATACTTTGCAAGTGCTCTACCACTGAGCTGGACTCCTGGCCCTGTTTTTATTTTTTATCCTGCGTCAGGGTCTTGTTAAGTTATGCAGGCTGCCTCTGGTCTGGAATTTGTGATTCTTCTGCCTCAGCCTTGTGAATCACTGGGATTATAGGCATGTGGGACAGCGCATAACTATGTATTTTGAATTCCCATTCACCTTTACTTAAATTGTAAATATCCTTAGGAAAAAACAAACAATCAAAATAAAACAAAAAGCAGATCATGCAAACCTAAACTATGCCATACAATGATGCTCCTAGGAAGTGGTGGCATGTTTCTACCCACCAGAAGCAGCTTGAAAGCTCCTGACCCTGAAGGCCACAAAGAGCTGCCTGTGATCAGGAACAGATGATAATAATGAAGGGTCACTTTGAAATAAGTAACAATAAAATGAAGTGCCTATTTAAAACTATTCAATGAACAGCAGATTTGCATTTAATTAATAAATGACAGGGAATCCTTGAGACCGTCAAAGCAAGAGATTAATGGGGAAAAATAGGGTGAATAGAGGGGTGGAGGGAAGATGTGAAAGATTTATTGCACAGATCAAAGCAGAAGAGCACAGTGTGTAACCATATATTACAAGAAGACAGAAAAAAATCAAAAGAATTCTTAAAGTTTTCTGGTTGAGAACAGAAATGCTTTAGCATTTTAAGATTTGAATGCTTCTGTTTCATAAAAAATTTGTTCATTCAGAAACAGATACACAAGATGGTAGGGTCTCATTTTTCTTTGCTTGCTATCAAGAACAAAATTTTCATGTATGGTCCAATGGCGTGTGCTGGTCTGAACCATATAACTTTAGAACTGAAAGGAATCATCATCAAGTTTATCTTGTTTATTTCACAAGTGACAAAACCTGAGACCCTTTGAGATTGTCTGCACAAGGTAAAATAGTAATACCTGCAGAAAAGAACTGAAATGTTCTATTTTCATTTTATTTCCAGTTCAGAAAGCAGATTTGTTAGAACATCATCAAAAGTTAGGAAATACAGTTGAAGAGAAGTTACATGTTTTTTTTTAAGAAGGAAATTTATAGGTGTAATAGGTTTGTTTCTGAAATGTTGTGAATGGAATGATCTTTATTTATCTGAACATAATTAAGTATAATTCAAGAGCTCACAATTTAAAGAATTCCTGTGATGAGTTATTTAACAAATTCAAAAATGATCAGATATTTATTATATTTGGATTGTCATATATCATGCTTCCTTACTGTAATGACCTCTTCTATTACATATCAAATGGATGAATTAAAGGGTTCTGCCTAATTACTTATGAAATAATAAATGAATCTCAATCACTTTAGAATTTGAGCAGAAACTATTCAAATTTGCATATAAGAAAGGATTTGAGGGATTACACATATCAAAACATGTCAATTTATAAGATAAATATTTAAAAATTGACTCAGAGGATTTCTGAAGTGAGCCTCAAACTGATTTAGAAAACACTCAGTAATCCATGAAAGTAAAAAAAAAAAAAAATAACGAGGGACACCATTTGCAAGTACTTCTTCTATCAGGTAAAAATGTCTGCATTCCAGTTTGTACCTGATTAGATAATATTATATTGGCAACAATCATTTACACTCCTAGAATGTGGAACAAATGCCCAACATTTAAAGACACACATAGGAAACACTCCTGTCAATGTGTGAACTCAAAACACAGGTTAAAAAATTCTACCCGGTGCTTCTGAGTTGTATCTCTAAACATAGCAACTGAAGGAAATCCAAAATGCTAAAGGTCACTGGGACAGCAAATGTATGACTGTGCCAGTCCTTTAAGAGGAGGCACACTAACAGCCTGGGTACTCAGATTCTGCTGGTGTTCATCAGGTATACACACAAATGTGGCAGTACTAATTTTTTTTATAAGTTCTCTCAATGCAATACTATTTGGGGAGGGGGGCAAGAGTTGAGAATGACTCATTCCAAGATAGGCAGTGTTCTGTTCCAAATGTGTCTCCAAGGTGATCACTGATGCTGTGGGATTTGCTCTTCAGAATTTCAATAAAGCAAGCAGGATGCTTAGACAGCTAGATAGTTTTGCTCAAGCTGGTCCACCAGCTGAAGGTATCAACTTACAAGTCTCCTCAGGCCTGTCACTTTGAAGTCCTAATGCAGCATCCCCAAGATCACTTTCCCCACTGTCCTCCACTCTCACCACACGTGAGTCACATTACCAGGTAGAGTTAGCCTCCCAGCCTGGTTGCCCTGGGGTCCTAATCTGTCACTTGAGTAGCCCTCACATAGTCTGAATCATTCTTTTCCTTCTCATCTGCTCAACAACTTATCTTACTTCTGTCCCTCATCTTGGCTCTTTCTTTAGGGAAATTGGTTAGCTAAGCTGTGCCAAAGGGCTCTTAAAGGAGATTGGGTTTTGTACCCTACCTATGGAATCCATCTTCATGTCAGTGTGGGACTTTTGGGAGTAGGTGGGCTTCCATCAGATAGTAGTGCTAATGCCAACAATATCGCATTTTGTGGCCAGTGACTTGGGATGGTCTTTGATTCCTTTCAAGTCCTCCCAAGCAGATGGTTATATCTAAATGTAGGATTGCCTCAGGCTTGGGCCAGGTAAATAGTTCTGACTTTAACAAGTCAGAATTATTAAGTCTGAACTATTGGATCTACTAAATTTGTGCCTGTTTTAAAGTCTTTTGCTATTCACAAAATTCACATAATACACAAGACTTCAACTCTTAATCAAATGAAAAATGCCCAAAACTCATTTACTTCTTTTATATTAAAAACAATGTGACAAATGGAAAAACACTTAATAATAGTTATTTTCACAAACCTGGATGAAGTCAAATATAGTAAGAGGCAGAAGATCATCCAAAATTGCTATATCTTTGGAGAATCTATTAAGAATTCCACCTATAATACAAAGAAATTTTCTCAAAAATCAGGCAATTAAAAAAAGACATTAATATATCTAATACTAAATTTGGATCATTGTAAAAACATTCAGAACTCAAATAAGAATTAGGATGCAATCAGATAAATAAAAGAAAATTTTAGTTTTGTTCAAGATGCTAAGTAATTATGTGGCCAAGATACTGTCTCCTACTTTTGAACTTTTATAAAATAGAGATTCCTACAAGATTTAGCTAAAAATCTATGTTTTTGATCAAGCTTTTGTTGCAAATCAGGTTATCCTACACTTTCAACTTCACTTTTGCAACCTTTAACGTCTATATTCCACCACACAGAGCTTGCTCTCTCCTGTGATTTCCATGCTTCTTTATTAGTAGTTTTAATAGTTTTTACTTGGCATACAAATTAATGGGTTCCCTTATAACATTTCTACACATACATGTCAATGTACACTGCTTATGACTTCCATGCCTTTTTGACACACATCTATAGAATCCATGACTGCTCTCCCTCCCTTGTGTACCCACTTCATGGACCTCCATGGCAATGTTTTACTACCCTCTTCACTGGCAATATAAGCTTCTGTCTGCCCTCTGAATCCCAGACTCATATTTGTAAGTCTGATAATTTGCTGCTTCCATAAACAGAAAGTTCCATATGGAGTGTCTACTATGTGCAGGCACAATGCCAGTTGCTGAGATAATGGAGGTGAATAAACCACACTGCTTGACCCTGAAGAATTCATTGTCTAGAGAAGAGTTAAACAATTAGATAAAATGTAACATAACAGTGTATAAGGTGATATTGAACCTTATCATCTACCTTCTATGAACTGCAGGATAAAGTCCAAAATTCTAAGTTTAATTTTTAATGCTTTTCATAATTTGACGTTAATTCATCTTGCTAGAACCAGCTTCCTCTATTCAAATATCCTGTTTCAGCCAGTCTATTCTTTAAACACACTCTATACTTTCCTGCTGTCCTTTCACCATGTGGCTCACTCTAACTAAAAATACTTTCCCTTTATCTCCACTTCTCAAAACCCATATCTCTTCCCTGGCCCAAATGAAATGTTCCTCCTGCAAGAAAGTATCAGTGTTTGCCTTAGCTGGAATTAATCTCTTCCTCTTTGTCTGCACCTCTTTGTTACAATGACAATATGCATGATGTATATCATAGCTGTTTGTGTATGTATATGTCTTATCTCTATTCTTAGCTTGTAAATTTATAGAGGTCAATGGGATCATTCCACATTTACTCATATACTTTCTATTAGTCATAGCTCCAAGTTAAAGGCTTTATGTAGGACTTATTTGATAAATATTTATTGATTAATATATTTTTCAGCATATTTCATTAGCCATATTTGGTTATGTTTCCATAAATAATCCCAAAGTTGAAAAAAGTTAGCCCAAGGTATACATAATTACTCTTTAGAAGCTGGAAGTTTGTTTTGGCAATAATAAATTTATCCTGGTGATGATATTTATATTTCAATTTTGTATTTCAAAATTTGTATTTCAATTGGTAGTATTATATCAAAATACATATTCACCTTTCCACCCACTCAACATACTTTACTGAGGACCTATTATGTGTCTGAATGAACTTAAGGTCATTTAAAAGTGACATAGGAAAATCAGTCAAGGAGTCAGAGAAAACCAAGGTCAATGTACAATTGCAGAAAGGCACATCTGGAAAAGATTGCAAATGAACATTGCACTGGTTGTTGTTAAGTACAGCAGAGAATAAATAGGTGACAGAATGAGAACTAGTGAATCATGGCAATAGAGCAGGCTTATAAAAGAAATCATAATACTTATTTATGAACATGGGGGGAGGCAGAATCAAGGAAATGAGAACATATAGGTGTTACAAAATCAACTTGTTATTTTAGTTCTCAGGAATATAAATAAGAAAGAAAACAATGAACACAGAAATGTTTAGGAATCATCCTTCAAAGCAGGTAGAAGGGTAGAATGTAAGACAAATGAGAAAGAGGAAATAAATGGTGATTGTTTAAATATGTAACAGAGAAGGTTCAGAACCAATTATGAGCCATGTTAGATTGAGGGACTCAGAGAACAGAGGTGGAATGGAAAGTGCATCCTCTGTAGAATCCTCCCCACAGAAGGGAATGACCATGGGAAGCTAACATTCATCTCCCGTTTATCTCCCACTAATAAGCAAGTAAATTGTCTTGTTTCAGTCTCACAATATCCTCTGAGATAATTATTCTTTTCACCACCCTATAAATAGGAAGCCAGTGCTCAGAAAACTGAGTGATCCATGATCACCACTTTTGTGGGGCCAAATTGGGCCTCAAACAGTGCTCGTGTTCTTTCCATTGTATTTCATGACGAATTTCTTACTCTGACAGAAACTCAGGCAAATCTCCTAACTTTCTGTAGGTCTTAGATTTCCATATAAAATGAACTCACTGAATAAAGCAAACTGGATATCTCCCTAGGTCTAAAATTCTTAGTTGTACCACAGAGGATGCTGAAGAGTATACCCAAGTGAGGCAAGCCCTTAGTGATACACATGGGCTTCAGAATAAATATAAAGATCTTCCTATGTACAAACACTGAAATTTTGTTACCCAGAAAAAAATGATGGGTATTTGAGGAGTTTTAGAATATAAATTACTCTAAAAGTCTCAATCTTGGAATTTATTCTTTATTTCACAGTTAAATGTCCACCTCTTCTCAGGGCAAGAACAGTGTCTTATTTATCTTGAAGGACCAGTCTCTCCTTAGCTTAGTGCCTCACACGACAGAGATAGACACATTGATGTAAGAATCAAACTTAGGAGACTCTTTATCAACTTCAGAGTCTTTAAATGTGAATTTTTCTAAAGGAGAATTGATGGAGCTAATTACTTGCAAAGTACCTTCTTACCTTAAGTTTCAAAAAAAAAAAAATTGGTTCCTTTATTTCACTACCTTTAATTTGTGTGACTTTAACTATGATGGTGTCAAAAATAGTTTTAGGATCCCACCCTTCTAATAAAACTGGAACAAATGTATATGATCATCTTAGAATTATTACGTGAAACTATATCATTCTGCTTTATCAAAAGATATTATTAGTAGAAGAATTTTATATTTTCCTTGATCATTTCAAATTATCTCCTCCTTGTGAACAATACTATATATTGGCAACGAGATGTCTAGAAGAAGGCTAGACCAAGTATCTGAAGAGAGAAGGACAGGTGATTCCAAAGACAGATTGCCTCTGCTGTTACAGGCCCATCAGGATTACATTATGACAAACTCAGTTACTCTAATTACAGAAATATCAGGAGCTGCAATATATGATTACCTATAAAATGTTAGAAATGCACCTGCCAGTCACAAAGAGACTCAACAGGCGGCAGATGCTTCTGTGCAAAAGCCAACACTACTGCTAGAAAGCGAATGAAATCACAGGCCCTATGGATGATGGATCAACAATTTTATTCTGTATACTCAGTCAAGTACCTGCTTTCAACGTGTTGAGGGTTGACATGGGTGCGTGAAGAACAGAATGTAACATTTTGTGGTGTAAAATTTTCGACACCGTGATTAGTGTATGTACCAGTGGCAAACCTCTAAAGAGCCCCAGAGCAAGCAAAGTGTCGGCTATTCCCACATAAATGTAAAAAATGTAAAAGAAGCTGGTGCTGGTGATAATCACAGCATAGCTGTTATTTGCACTTTTAGTAGTATTTCTTCCATCGTGAGGAGGATTGCTGTAAAACAAAAGTGAAAATATTATTTGGCAACCAAACTTGTCTATCGAATTTCCAATGAATGTAAACAACACTAAATTCAACACTAAAGAAACACAATATAATAGTTTAGCAGAATTTGTCCCTTAATCTCAAGAATTTTCTATTGCAAGAAAATTGATTAAGTTTCTTCATCATTGAAACAGACATAATAGATCCTTACTACATCAAAACATTTATAGTAAAGTATTAAATGTATAATGTTGTTTCATATATTTTTATTAAATCATTCCCAAACCATCCTACCATATTCCCCACACCCTCCCCATGGAAAAATTGTCTTCCACAAAATCAGTCCCTGGTTCCAAAAAGTGTGGAGGCCACTGATTTAAAGTATACAGGAAGATACATGTAGGTTAAATGCAAGTCCTACACCATTTTATGTATCCAGATTTTGGTATCCATGGAGGTCTTAGATCCCATCACCCTCAGAAACCAAAGGATGATTATACTTTGTTTTTTTACTACCATGGTACTGGAGGGAAATGAAGCATAATAGAGTAGATACTGAAATATTTTATAAGACCCAAATAATCAACAAAACAAAACCTAATACACAATAAGACATGTAATACTCACTTTTTAAGTAACCACAACACAACCAAAGAAGCAGCCACCTGGAATGGAACAGTATAGAGTTGATATTTTTCTAAAATCTTTACCTTCTCCTCTCATGCCTACCTTTAAATCCAATGTTAAAGTACATATACTTTCATTTTCTTTTCTTTGCTTTCCTTTGTCCAGCAACTGCAATAATTGTTCTAACCACCATTATTTGTGGTAAGAACACATATATTTCACGGAATTCAATTTTCACTGATGTAAATAGTTTGCCAATTCTCTCCTTTAGTCAATAGGAATAGGTCATTGAACCTCACAAGGGAGCTAAGACTACAGCTAAATTGTTTTAAATAATAAAGAGGCTAATGTCAGCCTGCTGGCAGATAATTAATCTCTTTGGTCGCTATAAATAATTTCATTTGTTGTGCAATGATTACAGAAGACTAATGCTTATGAAACTGGTTAATTATTGGAAAAGGTGAGGTTAATATTTATGAAAATCAATTAAAAGTTTCAACAGTATAAAAATCCATACTCTATGTATGAAGATAAAGTCTATCCAGATTAAAACAATGTTAGTACAAGAATTTCTTAGAACTTAGGGCTTTCTCAATGTGAAAACATTTGACCAAGGAAAAATGTTCTATATGTAAACAAAAATGTTTTTAAAGTATGATTTTATATTCCTTTTGAGATTTAAATTATTTGTGCCCTGTTCAATTTCAATTTAACATTCCTTTCTCATAAACTCTATGGAGAAATTTAATTTTACACTGATGCCATCTCAATTGTAATATAAGAAATTACTCTGAAATTAGCCCAATAATAACTTTACCAGAGAATGAGATATAAAAAACAAAAATTGTGAGTAAAAAAAATTTGGAAATGAACACAGAATAGCAATGAATAAGGGGAAAACAAATACACTTGAATAAGATATCTGCAACTCTTTTATTTCATACTTAAATTTCCCTTAACTGTTTAATAAGAGTACTATATAAAAAAATTATGGGGAACATTTAGCATTAATTGAGAAATTGCATTCTGAAGTACTGTATTTATTTGTGGTTGTGAACCCACAGCTCTACCACTGGGCTATATCCCCCAGTCCTGAAGTACTATACTTTTAAAAAGTGTGTATTTTTTTTTTTTTAGTTAAATTCACATATCAGACATGAATATGATGAAAACCTAATAGCATTACTCTTACTTTCTTACTTTTCTTTATTGTACACATAGCCTCCATACACTCTCAATAAAAAGAAAAGGTATCTATATCCTTGAGATTCAAATAAGTTCAAAATCACAAGAAATCCAGCAATAATCTAGACTTTTCAAAAGGTCTTGTTCTTATACAAATGTCTTCCTATTTCTTAAGACTAATCAAATTACTCAAGATCCTAGATAAGGATGTATGTTCTGAGTCACTCTTTGATTATTCATTCCCTTCTGTTCCAATTAAGGGAGTGTCAATAATGCTGGCATTGCCAACATTCTCTGAATGTGAATAAATCTCAGAAATAAATATTTTATAATATTTACTAATAGAACAATAACCAAAGCAATTTTCTGGTCTAGTCATTGTAACATAGAGATTTCCTGGTTCTACCCACATGGAATCACCAACTCAAATTATTTTTATTGACTAGAACAAAAGTATTTTCAAAGATTTGACATAACGACTTCTGTAAAACCATCTGAGGCTTCTGGAAACAAAAGCACCTTCTATCATTTCATTTCCAAATGCTTTGAGGTTATAAAGTTCATGACATTTTTGGTAGAGTAACAGTCTAGATGACTAAGGGAGAGAAGGAAAAAGATCTTTATTTTCCATTTTCTCAGGGTTTAACCATCATTCAATATCACATACAACACATTATACTTCAATACATAGATTTCAATCCTCCATGTCATAAAATATAGATCCATAGTAAGTAAACCAACTTGAGAGGATTATCATAAGTTAAAAGCAGAAGTGGTATTATGGGAGTATACTACATCTCCATTTTATTAATAATGTAAAGCCACTCAGGGATTCCTCATGAACAAACAGAAAGGAAGTCATAAAAAAACAGGACATAACAGTTCCCTGAATCAGTCTTAAAGTCACAGAAAAGAAGCACTAGATAGAGTCTTCAGATGCTCTATTGAATAACATCCTCTGGTTGTCATAAAGCAAGCAGGAAAACATCTCCTAATCTATTATTTGCATTCTTTTCTCTATCTGCTCCATGGTGCACTGTAAAGCACAGCCACTGGAAAGACCATCATAATATAAGTTTTATAGGCTATTTGTTATATAGGGTATAAGAACTTATAAAAGATATTGCTCTCTTGGGAAAATGGTATAAAATACAATGGTAGACTGATTCCCTTTTGAAAATGCCACTCAAATGATAAATGTTAACAAATTGAATACATCTATTTTTTCAGCTAAGCATTTCATATTGCAAAAGGGAAGCATACTGAACCTATTTTGTAAAAGCATAAATTTAAATGGAAATATGCTGTTGTTAGATGCCACTGAGTTTGGTCCAATTCATAGCAACCCTATGTACAACAGAATGAAACACTCCCTGTGCCATTCCCAGCACTGTGTCAGTGCTTCTCTGTTATTTATAGGGTTTTCAGTGGCTGATTGTTTCAGGATTGCTTCAGGAGTGGGCTGCCACATCCTTCTTTCATTTTTGCGGTGCTGGGAATCGAACTCCAAATCTCAAAGAGTACACAGCAGCACTCTACCAACAAAGCTATACCCTAGCTTCAAGTGGAAATATGGCCTGTGTTAAAACTAAAACTACATAAATCACTTTCAAAGAAGAAATGTATTTTAATCTTTCTTTAGGTTCACTGATCTTACGTATGAACCTGTACAACAAGGTTTTAAAGAACTAAGCTTGTTGTTGTTAGGTGCCGTCGAGTTGGTATCCCACTCATAGCGACCCTCTGTACAACAGGGGAAACACTATTGTCAGTGCTTCTCTGCTGTTCATAGGGTTTTCAATGGCAGATTGATTTTTGGGAGGGGGTTTCCAGGCCCTTCTCCCAAGCCTCCAGCTTCTGGTGTTCCCAGGCGGTCTCCCATCCAGGTACTAACCAGGCCCGACCCTGCTTAGCTTCCGAGATCTGACAGGATCAGATGCCATGGGGCTACAGCTGCAGGCCAAAGAACTAAGCTATCATCCTTGATTACCACCTGTTCCAAAATGTGAAGTACCAATGAGATGTTCCAATGGTAATGAGAAGTGGGCAAGTAGTATTAAGAAAGAAATTTAGTCTAAAAGAAAAACTGTGAATTTTGATTCAAAGAAGGTAACAGAATTGTGAACACTAGTAAATAGTTTAGAAGTATAATTGTGTATGTAATTTTAAAGTTACTGTTTTTCTACTATCACCACATTTTTGTTATTTCCAAATTTTGAGAGCTACTTAATAGACAACACCTGCAGGATATTGTCCAAAAAATTCTTGTTAATCATTAGATTCTTTCTCAGAAAAAGACATTATCAATCATTTTGTCCATGAAGAAGACAATTTTCTTATGTAAGCTAAAGACAATCAAGTTATACAATCTTTTAATACAGAGGGTTCAAATCAACAATTATAAAGGACTGATTGAAGTTAGATGAGTCACAGGCTGGGTTTCATTCACATTAATGTAAGTTATTTGGCATGAAGGGCAGAGACTGAGATAAATTTAAAATGTATTTCAATACAATTTTTATTACTCATGTGTGAGTATCAAATTACCCAACCTTATATTTTTGTTAAAGTGTAAAAGTAATTATTGAAATTTTCATTATATCTCTGTTATGGACTTATTCCCCTCACACTATCTCACACTTTATAATAATGATATGACATTAAGTACATTAACAATAACAGCAATTAGCATTGCTTATGCTTATATGCTTATTATGTTTAATAACAGCAATGTTTCTTTACCCAAAAAGTGGCCTAGTAAGCTGGTACTAGTTCAATCTCCATTGTATGGATGAAGACCTTGCATCTAAGAGAGATTAACTAACTTACTCAGTTTCACAGAGTTAATATGAGAGACTTAGGACTTACACTCAGGGCAATGTGATTCCAGAAGTGATAGTATACTATAATGCATCTCATATTCAGCCTCCATTTGGTGTGTCAATTTAAAAGAGCAAGGCTAAAGAAGAGATTTCACCAAAATTCAAAGATCAAATGGAAACCAGTGGTTCCTTGGTGAACTATTATGTATAACTTTACAATATAATACCTTTAAATATTTAATACTACTTTATAATAGCATGGAAAATGATGATACTGTATATAGCCTTCTTCCTTGAGGTTACAAACAACCTAACAGTAGGAAAAATGTGTATTTATAAGCTTAGGTCTCAGCTTTTTATACATTCTATTGCCTCAGGAGAGGCAGTTCTTCACTGGGATCATTTCTTCCCTGAAGGCAGAATGGGCTCTCTGGTTAAGATTTAGGTTTTACATTACAACAAATACAGGGGTATCCTCTGGAATAAATATCTACACTAATCATTCACAGGTATCCAACCACAGAGAGGTCTTGGTTTGTCCTCCTAGTGTTCATTTGTGTGTTTTTATTTAACTAACTACACACATTTAAAAATGGGAAAGTTTTATAGAAAAACCGAATCTCTATCTTATCTTAATAAATATGATTTGGTAAACTGATCCCAAATTCCCTCATTGTAAGTCATTGGCTGGTATTGAGTTAAATTTGCCCCCTTTTAGATAACTGGAGGGCAAATACTCCCCATTCAGCCCCATGGCTACTTCCCCACTGATACTCCCTGCAAGTTCCCTTAGGTGTTTATATGGCTGTCCTGATCTAGCTAAAAACCTCATCCACCACTGGATGATCTTGTGTAGTGGCCCACTGTGCTATCCACATCTCCTTCTTTCTTTTTCTTTTCTTTTTTTAAAACTTTGTGATACAAAGGATAGCAGAGGCATAGCAAAGAAAACACAATGGTATCACTGAAGACAACAAATTTCTATAAGCAAGGGGGTGATTTGAATTTCTGAAAGTGTTGTTTAAAATGATTCTGAATATGTAATATAATATATAATGTATTGGGAGAAGGACCTGGCAGCCCACTCCAGAAACAATCCACGTTTGAAAACCCTATGAACAGCAGAGGAGCACTGATAATAGTGTGGGGCATGGTACAGTGTCAGGAGTGTTTCATTCTGTTGTACATAGGGGAGCTGTGAGTTGGACCCAACTTGATGGCAACAAACAACAACATAATATATATGTAATATATTATATTATATTATATTATATTATATTATATATAACATATAATATACGTATTCACTTCATTTTTTGATGAAACAGTCATTTATAGAGTCATCACCTACATATTTAATAATATAATATTTAAGATTTGAATGAATTTAGAATTTAGTGCATAATTATTTTCATTGTTTAATTTCAACTTATATTAAGGGCTTCTACTTTGAGCTTTTGAATCATTTTTTAAAAATTCTTTAGATCTAGAGATAAAATGTAAAACAGGATTATAAGTAATAAAATTGTACTGTATTTGGGATTCTTGCTAAATCTGTAGATTTTAGCTGCTCTTGCTACAAAAACAAAAAAAGCTTAACTATTTGAGATGATAGATATGGTAATTTGTTTCACTAACCTTTTTACAATCTATATGACTCATAACATGTTGTTGTTGTTGTTGTTGTTGTTGTTAGGTGTTGTCAAATCGGGTCTGACTTATAATAACTCTCATAGGGTTTTTGTTGTATAACTGTTTTGGGATTATTTCAGGAGTAAGATTTCCACATCCTGTTTTTGCAGTGCTGGGGACCAAACCCAGGTCTTCAGAAATGGCAAAGCAGTGCTCTACCCACTGAGATAAATACCAGCCTCTTTAACATGTTGTATATCTTAAATATACATAATAAAATTTATTTTAAAACAATTCTTCATATATCATATTTGTGTTTAAGCATATTTATATACTACATATGAAATAATAAAATATCAACATTGATTCCAAGTGCTGATTTCCAGAAGCTAAGAACTATACATGAAATTATACTACTAAACATGTTATGTATATACACATTCATATACTGTGCATATGAATGTACTTAACCTTAAAACCTATTCTTTTTTCAGAGAATGAAACAAAGTTAGAAAGTTTATCAGGTAGGGTAAGGGACATGCTTTAGGGTAAGCTTGGGTACTCAGAAAGAAAGAGAAACAATTAAAAATCACAGTACATGTTCAAAATATGGACGTGGGTTTCTCAAGAGAGAGAAGAGCCCAAACTATTCTTAATTTAACTTTAAATCACAGTAATATTTTATAACCAAATACTCTTACCTCAGCCAGAAAAATAACTAAGCACCAAATTAGCACAAAAATCAAACTCTTATGGATAGTAATATATCGAAGATATGTGTTCCACGTGGTCACTGTTGGTGTGCTCTCTACATCATCAAAAAAGCACTCCTGAACAAAAGAACCATGGTTATTAAAATGAGACAATACCATTTTATTTTATTTTGGTTTTATTGTGAATGTGGGGAAATAAAGTATTACTATTTGAAGCTAAGTGAATTTTAACAAATACAGATCGTTATCATTGTTATTATGTGATGTTATTCCCTGGTCACTATGATGTCCACTGGAGTAATAAAGCTTTTTGAAAATGAGAAACACTGAATTTCTTCAAAATTCTAATGTTTATGTAATTGTATTATTGTAGGAAAATTTTAGTATTTAAATGCTTAAGTGTCACCTCTTTTATCATATGAATGGTACCATCAAAATGAAGTCTCCCAGAGGTCCTCCTGATTTAACTTGTTTCTTCAACAGCCCTTGGACAGGCCTAGTGTGATGTTTTGCTAGCTATAAAGGTCTTTCCACAGATTGAAAGCCTACTTATGTTTATATATTCCCCAGGATCACAGGGTTATCTGTCTTTCCAGGCATCACTTAAATTACATAATTCTAATCCTAGGTATAGTCTCTTAGAATTCTTTATGTCTTTTGGCAGATATATTTCAAAAATTTGAAAAAGAAAGACTCCAAATAGGCCAAAGGGAAAAGATAAGTTTGTTCCTCATGAAGTCTACAAAATTTATAGAGGACATACTAGAATCACAAAGTCCTATGAAATTCGAATAGGGTACACTGATTAAAAGTACAGATTTTGGAATTAGATATGCCTGGATTTGGATCTAAATTCCACCACTGACATCTAAGGAGATATTTGCATGCAGGAAAGTTGTTGAACTTTTCTGAACTTTAGTTTTTTTATCTGAGAATGTGAACAATGATACGACCTTCTAGTGCAGTGAAGGGGACTAAGTTAATGTGCTACATGGCAGTAGAAGCAATCAATAAATATTAACTACTATTGGTCAAAGAAGTAATTCTTTGAAAAATTATTACCCTATATTAACTGTACAAAATAAAGTATTTAATTATGACATTATCATACATGTATATAATGTACTTTGATCATATTCCCAAGTAACCCCATTACCCTCCCTTACGGAAGTCATTCTTTACAACTAAACTTACAGTCTCAGATTAGGGAAGCTCATTTAGATGACTATTAAACCTTATAAACTAAGTATCCTATGTTGTTTTTAGGTGCTGTTGAGTTGTATCCAACTCATAGCAACCCTATGTACAACAGACAAAATACTACCCGACACTGCGCCATGCTTGGCACTATTGTCAGTGCTTCTCTGCTATTCTTAGGGTTTTCAATGGATAATTGGTTTTTGGGAGTGGGATACCACTCCCAAACAGTCTCCCATCCAAGTACTAATCAGGCTCAACTCTGCTTAGCTTCTGAGATCTGATGGGATCAGAAGCCCAGTGGCATGGCTGCAGGGAATTATCCTTTAGGAAATCTTTTTAAAATTATAGAAATAATAAAATACATGTCTGAAGGATCACTTATTCCTTCATTTTACAAAGGAAGAAACTCTAACATAGAGATGATAAATTACTTTTGACTTGCCAAAGGGCATACTGCTCTTAAATGACCATTGCAATTAAACATGTCAATCTATTATATCTCTGTGGTTAAATTCATTCAAGGCACTTAAGTTTTCTGGTAAAAACAACAATCACCCTCCTATTTATATTGTTCTCTGTTTTAAGAATAAATTATTTTGCTCTTGAAAATATTATAACAGACTTTCTGACTGATGAGTTACTAGTCTCTGTTGACCTTTCAGTATCTCCTTTAAAAGAAACCTTTTCAGCAACCCAATATATGAAGCAAGGTTAAAAATATCAGAAAGCCCACACTAAGTAAGTTCTGGTAAGACTGGTGTATATCCCAGAAAATGAGTTAATCCTAGGTTATGTTCATACAGAAATAGTTTTTGATCTCTACATAACTGGAGCCATTTGTTTATACATTTATTATACTCCATGTCATTCATAGCACTCAAGGGGTAATAAAGCAAATGTATTTTAATTTATAATAATGAATATCACTGGCCTAATAAGGGGCAAATACAGCGTCCTTTCTTTGGCTTACAACACATTTTTAGGGGAAGAGATAGATCCACTGCAAATGGAAATAGTTGCTTATTTTATATTTTGAAGTAGTTTTTGTAATTAATAGGCTTTGGACTTTCCAAGTCTTGAGATTAACCCCATCCCAATTCCACAATTTGAGTAAGATTTGTTACTACTACATATCACATGCCTGCAGTGGTAGCCCTGTGGCATCTGATCCCGTCAGATCTCAGGAGCTAAGCAGGGTCAGGCCTGGTTAGTACCTGGATGGGAGACCGCCTAGGAACACCAGAAGCTGTAGGCTTGGGAGAAGGACCTGGCAACCCCCTCCCAAAAATCAATCTGCCATTGAAAACCCTATGCACAGCAGAGAAGCACTGACAATAGTGTTTCCCCTGTTGTACAGAGGGTCGCTATGAGTGGGATACCAACTCCAACGGCACCTAACAACAACAACAACAACAACATATCACATTGTACTCAATTGCAGCCTGGGAGCTGGGGAAAAAACACTAATAATTCATACATACCTTTAGATCTTCTTCATTAATTTCTTCAGTAATGTCCAAGCCACTTTCTTGAGATAATCGTCTTGAATATATATCCATTTCAGTTAAGCTTGCCTGAGGGGCCAAGGACATTTTTCTTGTGGATGTTGTTTTCCGGTGAAAGTTCTGCCCCTGGTTACCTGAGTGTGTCATCAGGTTCAGAACAGACTGCCTCCTTCGGCCCTGAAATGTGGGGCCAGTGTTGATCATGTTGCTGCGGGGCAGGATTGCTTCTCCCTGCTCTGAATCGGGAACCAGAGACAGTCTTCTCTCTGAGGCCTCATCAGAATCCTCTTCAATGCCATTCATCTGTAATGGAGTCTTTTGTACAACAGAAAATTTTCTTATAGAGTTTATTGAATTGAGAATAGAGTTCTTCCTTTTTTCTGCAAACTCTCCAGTCTGCTTAAAAGATTGCTTTCTTGTTTCATGCCAGGAGACAGAAGCATCTCCTTCTAATGAGAAACGGCGTAAGGTCTCAGTTAGGATTGAATTTCTTCTTTCTGCACTAAACTGGTCGAAAGAATCATATCCCATAAGTTTTGAACTAAAGTCCGGCCGTAGATTTAGTAGTTCAGAAAATGTCCCATAAAAATAGCTGCTACCCTCATGTAAAATTAATATTTTGTCAGCTTTCTTTAAATGTTCCATTTTAGAAGTGACCAAAATCCTAGTTTTGTTAGCCATCAATTTACAGACACAGCTTTAAGAACATAAAAGATATAAATAGGATATCAATTTCATAAATATTATGTATTTCATTTTAGCATTTCATTAATGTCTCATTGTGTAAAATCTCTATCGTGCCATTTTATAACTAAATTGAAAAATGATTCTAAAAGTAAATATTCTATAGTATTTATTAGGTGCCTATGGAATTACAGCATAAAATAGAATTCTACATTGCACAGTTGAATGCCAAGAGAACTAGAATGAAATTAAACTTTTTATATTCAGTAGATAGCTGGTTTTGAGCAAATCATTTACCCATCTGGGTCTTCATTTATTTCCCCAGAAAATAAGGGAATTGTTAGATGACTTTCAATGTCCCTAGAAGCCTATACATTCACATATTTTCTAAAATGTCAGAGCTTTAGGTTTTCATTTAATTACTATTCTCTTACATTTTAAGTTGACCACATTAAGACTAATTTGATTTGTTAAACACACAAAAACAAAACACACAAAAACCAAAACAAAAAATGGAGACGTGAATAATAAACCTGACCCTCCTCTAATAAACATTTTCTCTAGTCTAGACTTAAATCCTGACTAGAATCTTCCATAAGAGATCACGTTCTTCTAGCCATTAAAACATTATATATCATACCAAGGTTTATATTGTTAAGAAGTTATTTCTAACAGTCACAAGGTATTTGGGGTATTAATTTTACAAAATTTGCTCTTTATTGCCCTCATAGAGCCTGAGAAAACTGCTGGGAATAGAACTCTAAAAGGGAAGTGGTTCTGGAAGACTGGTCCAAGACCATATTGCTGGTGATAAGTGGGGTCTTTGGAACCAAAAGAAGCATCTGGCTCTTAAAATCAAAGGTGTTTATGAACCTGAATTCTATTGTGTAAACCTAAAAATAGCACAGGGCCTTCTGGTAGCAAACTGAACAAAATTACAGCAATCATGCTATGGAAATAGTGGTATGGTTCATGCCAATGTTGCTCCAGTGAGCAACATTACTGCTAAAATCATTCGATGTCAAATCCATGTGCTGCTGAACCGCATTTACTAATAAAAAGTAACTAAATAAAAGTGGGTTTGTGGCCAGGCATCACGGTACAGGCATATTATCCTGGGTGGCTGAGGCAGGAGGATCCAAAGTTCGAGACCAGAGGCAGCCTGAGCAAAGTAGTAGGGTCTTTGGAAGCAAAGGAACCATCTGGTTTTTAAAATGAAAGATATTTATGAAACTGAATTCTATTGTTTATAAATCTAAAAATAGCACAGTGACTTCTGGCAGCAAACTAAACAAAATCAGAGTAATCACGCTTTGCAAGTGCTGTACCACTGAGCTGCACTCCTAGCCCATATTTTTACTTTTTACTTTGAGACAATGCCTCTCTAAATTATGTAGGCTGCCTCTGGTCTCGAACATGTGATCCTCCTGCCTCTTCCTCCTGAGTCGCTGGGATTAAAGGCATGAGCCAATGTGCCTTGTTTAATGTGAGAGTTTAATATCAGCTCATATTAGAGGGGATAAAATAAGCTTTGGGCAAAATAGAAATGTTACTAGCACCTTCTAATTTCTTCTTCATGCTGAAAATATGTGAAAGAAACTTAAAATTAACTCTTAAAATACTTTGTAATAGTGTGCATTCATTCAGTATAGATTGGCTCAGAAGTTCAGGAGTAAAAACAGAAATTGGGAATTATGTGATATTAAAATTATATTGGGGCTGGGGTTTGGCTCAGTTGGTAGAGCACTGATGCACACTCTCTGAGGACCTGGGTTTGATCCCCAGTACTGCAAAAACGGGAAAAGAACCTGGCAATCCACTCCCAAAGCAATCCCAAAACAATCAGCCATTGAAAACACTATGGGGGTCGCTATGAGTTGGACCCCAACTTGATGGCACCTAACAACAACAACAAAATTATATTGACAGGCCTTGGCAACTCATTCAGAGAGCTGGGATGGCATATCCTTAGTAGTAGAGTACTAATCTAGTACATATCGCTTGAATGAGAGTAGTGTAAATCAAAATTGCCAGACGAATGCCATATGATTCCACCTCAGAAAAGATAGTGTCTAGGCAGGTATATTTCCTTGGCTTCATGTTTTAATACAGTAAAGTTCAGGATCGCAATATTTTAGCATATTATAAAGGAAAGTATTCAGGACTCAGGAATATTTCAAATCTTGAGGATGTACTAAGATAAAAATTTGAACTAAAGCAATAAATAAGTAAATAAGTTTAAATTTTAAGAAAGGTACTTCTAGGGATAATGTAGCCATTTTACACAAGCATACACACAGACACACACCCACACATAACATCTTTATTGCTTAACATCTTCATTCCTAGAACAGCATAATGACTATTTTCCTAATAAATTACCTTATAGTACATGAAATCATTTTTGAAATGTTAAATTCAATTTCTAGAACTACCTGTTGCTCTTAAGAACTTCAAGTATAGTCAACCCTAATGGGAGCTCCAAGGAAATGGAAATCCCAAGCCCTGCATGACTGAGGAGGCTTCCAAAGAAGTACTGAGATAGGTGCACAGTCTGAGCATTCACCATTAACCCACAGCATTAATTAATGCATTAATTAATTCACCATTAACCCACAGCATTAATTAATTAATCCATCCAGCATTTGGAGTTCCTTGAGCAGTTTACTATCTAATGATGACATAAAATAAAACACTAAGACACAGAAAAGTAAGTAATAATTTTAAATAATAAGTGATTAAAATAATGGAAGATATGTCACAAGGCAATAATATTGTAAAACTATGTAGGGCAATTATTATAACAGTAAAGCAATGGAAGAAATTGGTTTGGCATGTATCGATGAGCAAAGGTTTAATGGAAGATACCCCGATCTTGGCCATGAAGGGTAGATCAGATCTGAGTAAGTGACATGTTATATCCGGCCATGCTGAGTCACAGCAATGGTGGACATACTGCTCAAGAGGTAATATGCTGTCTATGATGATGCAGTCATTTTTCCTTGTCTCTTAGCCTGAGCATTATAAGTAAGCTATTCAAAGAACATACCTTTCAAATATTTCTTTTTCAGTTAAAACGTCTAGGTATCCAAAAGGAGAGTCTAATAGGTACAAGTCAGCATCTTTGTATACTGCTCTAAAAAGAAAATGGAAATTAAATTAGATTTCCTCAGTATTTCCCATGTCATTCAGTACAGACAATTTTTAAAACAGTCTACCACATGTGTTATGCTATGGTCATCACATCCATTCACTGAAATAACGCAGTTTACAACACAGGGCAGAAGTAGCACTCTTAGAAACTTCTTTTATGCATGTGTCTTTAATAGTGCATGCTGTTTTCAATGAGGACTAATAAGTTGTGGATGATTTTTTATGGCTTTTTACAACACTCCAAGAACTGCTCAAGTGGTTTTGCTAACTATAAGGGTATAAATAAGAAATAGTTCCATATTAGGAAAGGCTGAAAAATTCTCAATGAAAATTTATACCTGTATTTATTTACTTTTTAAGGTAAAAAGTAAAATTTTATAAGTAAAATCTCTGATATGTTGATATATAACAGTAATAAGATAAAGATATATTAATAGAAATGAGATACCTTCATCATAATATTAAAAACTTTCAGATGTGATTGTTAATAACTCTACCTCTATCCTATCTGCATAAGATTCTGTCCTAAACAGTCAAATCTTGGTACATTTGTATAAAAGGAGAAAATTGTAATTAATCACATAATTAAAAGAAGTAACGAAACAGAACTAGCAAATATTTAAAGTAAAATCTAAAAGAAGCTTTACATTGTAAGGTACTCTGAAGACAATGAAGACAATAAAGAATTCCAACAAACAACACCGTTAAAGTTTTTGCTTGCCCATACTCAGTTCTTATTTCTCTCTCTGCCATGGTTTAAATAGTTTGTTCCTTCAGAAACTTATATGGGAGTTTTATGCCCATTGTGAGAAATTAAGAGGGCAGCAACTAGCCTGATGTGGAGGTACCTGCCTGTAATACCAGCACCTGGGAGGCTGAAGCAGGAGGATTGTGAGTTCCAGGACAGCCTGGATTACATTAAGAGAACTTGTCTCAAAAAACCATTTAAAAAAAGGGTAATAACTTAATCCAACTATGGTGTTTAGAGGTAGGACCTAGCAGATATGATTAGGATTATATAAGATCATCAAGGTTGAGTCCCCATGATTGAATACTGTGGCTTTATGAAAAGAGAGAGGCCAGAGGATACAGATATGCAGACACATGTACATGGTTCTTGTTTCTTGCCATGTAATATCCTTTGCTGTCTCAGGACTGTACCAGCAAGAGATCATTGCCAGATATGGCTCCTTGATCTTGGACCAGAACTGTGAGCTCTTTATAATTTTACCCTTTATAATTTACCTCATCTGTGGCATTGTGTTATTAGCAACAGAAGACATCTATGACCATAGTTTCTCAAGAGATTAGAAATAATATAGCCATCATCCAAAAGTAGACACCACATTACATTCTGATCAGAATAACAACAGATAATGATTTTCAGTAGTACTTCAAATTCTGTGTACTCTGTGATAATAACAAATCTTAAATTGGTAAATACAAATTCTATGTTGAATGTCTACTAGTTTTATGCCACACCTTATGTAAATCTGAAATGAAGTGCTTAAATAAGTCTCTGGCTTATAGATCAGTTAATCAACTTCCAATTATTTAAAAGTCATCATCTCATCTGTGAATAATCCTTATCTGTTGATCTATTCAGTGTAATGCCAAGATCTAGGCATACTTTAATATAAAGAGTCAAGATGACCAGGCTCAGATAGTGACTCTACAATTTCTCTGTGTGGTTTTTGGCAAGGTAGTGTCTAAAAGCCTCAATTACCTCATGATTTCTACCATAAAGTGAAGAGAACAATTCTTTCTTTGCAGGGTTGTATGGGGATTGAGATTATACACACACATACACACCCTTAGAATGGTACCAGGAAATTGCCAGTAATCAGTGAGTGTTCATTTTCTCTCAGCTTTTGGAAGCAAGAGAAAGTAAGGGAAAGGAGCCAACAGACCAATGAGTCAATTTACTTTCTTATTAACAATTTTTGCAACACAGTGAAAAGAATTTTATTCAAATAAGACTTGAGGAACATTTGACATCCCACGTCTCCAATAATTTTTGAAACAGAAAGTTACAATTTAAACATGGTGCTTTCTTCATCATACAGATTAATTATATGTACTTCTCTTTGACAGTTTCTACATGCTTAGGCTAGGAATGTCTCTACCAAGGGCCTTCCTACCCATACAATGTCAAATGCGCTTTTCCTATTTATTGTACTATAAAGATTACAGAATTTAAGCCTAGTGACATCATTTGCTTTACTATTTTTGTTATCAAAATTATATATTGTGATTAAAAATTTGAAAATGTATGAAGAAACATAAATAGAAGCCCAAAGCAGGTGTGTGTATTGCAGGGGAAGGAGAAACAAGGCAACATATGATGGAATTAGCAGAAATTTATATCTTCTCTTTCCACATTCTTTGTAGAATTCCAGCATTTTCTGTTTTTTGTAAACCACACCACAAGGCAACAAGCATACACACACCAAAATAAGGTTAGTTTGGAAAAGCTACCATCTTCACCAGATTTGGATATTATACCATTATCTATAGTTTTTGAAAGTGATTCTTAACCCACTACCCATAAAATACCCCAAAATTTTCAATTCCAGAAAAGAATATAAAGCAATCAAGAAATGTCTATAATTTTTACATGCATAATATTCACACAAAATCCTCACTGGACCAATATTCACCTTGCTAACGAAATCCTTGCACGTTGACCTCCACTCAGTGTGATTCCACCTTCTCCAAGAACTATATTGTCTTTCTCTGCAAACTTGGAGATGTCCTATTATCAAAAATAGGAAATCAGAGAGGAGTTATTAGTACAGTAAATCCAAAATTGAAAACTACATCTTCCTTCAAATGTAATTGTATAGTAGACTATTATTGCTTTAACTATAGTAGAAATTTTGAACACTACCTCTCAATTATTTTAAATGCAGTTCATTTAGTTGGTTGAAATGAGATTGTTAAACTTTTAAAATTAATTTTTTCTTTCACTCTTAAAATTTCACATATTGTCAGAATTAAATCAGAATTGAAAAATCTTAAAAGTAAAATACATACCTATTCATGACTATATTGATATATGTGTAGATTACCTATAGGCCCATTACACAAACCCAACTGCACTTCAGTTTAAATTCACTCTTAAAAGGAAATCTACAAAAATGAATAAATCTCCTAAGATGAGAAAATGAAAGAACACTATTCACACCCACTACAGAACCTAAGCATCTTCAGTGAGCTGACATGGGTATAGGCAATTTCTTTCTACATTTCTCTCATGTGCCCTTTGAACCAACAGTTTTCTTCCTCATCCATTATTCCTGTGTCATCTTCCTATCCTCTCTGCCTCTCCTGTACCCTCCCTGCCACATCTGCCATCCTTTCTCCCAGTTAATGTTGCCACTTCTCTGTGGCAACAATCATTGTAGCCACTGTAAAAGATCACATTTATAAGAAATAGTCCTTGACGACAGAAATTGTAAATCTAAGTAAGTGGGTAAGTCATAAAAGCTAAATAACAGCCCAAATATTTAATTAGTCATTTCAAGATAGATTATAAAACAATACACAATTAGTTCGCAAATTAATTCACACAATGGATACATTGGTAGAAGTTTTCTGGAAGGATAGAGTTTGGCCTTCAGACTTAAAGAACAGGAAGAATTAGATGGATAGTATTTTCTCTATAGTTCAAAAAAAGCTCTCCCTTTTCTCCTCCCAACCCCATACTTCTGTTCTTTCCTCTGCTCTCCACTCCTCTTCTGCCTCTGCTTAAAACTCTTTTCCAGCTTCCCCTTCATTTTTGTTTTGCAATCTAAAAATAATCCATCAATTTTATAATTAAAGTGTCAAAATGGCTACTTCTGTCATTTTTTTTTTTTTTTTTTTGCTTTTATCTACCATATGAAACTGCAGCTGTAGCCCTGTGGCATCCGATCCCATCAGATCTCGGAAGCTAAGCAGGGTCAGGCCTGGTTAGTACCTGGATGGGAGACCGCCTGGGAACACCAGAAGCTGTAGGCTTGGGAGAAGGACCTGGCAACCCCCTCCCAAAAATCAATCTGCCATTGAAAACCCTATGCACAGCAGAGAAGCACTGACAATAGTG
>VMDO01015259.1:0-51752 GCA_007922755.1 Pedetes capensis | reverse complement strand
CACAGTTCCTGGGTGAGAGTGACCATGAGGATCACAAGGGCACAGCTCACAGATCCTGGGACACTGTTCCCAGAGACCACAGCACACTGGGGTGTCCCATCTGCTGGTGTCCCCAAAGCCACGGGTGAGTGAGGGGACTCCATGATGGTTTGAGCACCACAAGGTCAGCTCTCTGTCCACATCATGATAGGCCTGGTCTCCTTATCCCAGACCCCAATGTCCACTCTCATTTCATAGCACTGTCATTGCCTAGAGAACAGTCGGAGGGGCCTGGACAATGGGGGCTGAGCAAGTCCCACTAGCCTGTCCCAGATGCCTGATGGGAGCCACAGCTGTGGCCATGGCTGAGCACCAGGTGAATGGCTGTCCCTGGGTTTAGTCCACCAGGGTTAGTCTACCCCACAAAGTGACATTCTGGATTAGGTCATGTATGAATTTATCTATATTATATTAACACAATCACTCAGAAAACAGAACCCTTTGCGTTTGGGCACATCACAGTAGTACAGATCACACAGTTACAGAGGATCCCTGGAAAACTCACCTGGAACAGCAGCCCAGACACAGGAGACCAGTCCTTAACTTCTGTCTCACTTGCTCCTGAAGCCTAACCTATGTTCTTTGTGTCCTGAGCGCCCCCTGTTGGTCCTGAGCCCTGCAGGAGGTTTGTGTCTGGGCTCACACTGAGGTCCCCTCATTGTGTCTTTAGCACAGAAATACATGGCCGTGTCTTCAGTCCTCAGGCTGTCCATTTGCAGATACAGCGAGTTCTTGGCATTGTCTGTGGAGATGGTGAATCTGCCTTTCACAGAGTCTGTGTAGTTTGTATCACCACCATTTCGATAAATTTGTCCAACCCACTCCAGCCCCTTTCCTGGAGCCTGGCGGACCCAGTGCATCCAGTAGTAATCAGTGATGGTGAATCCAGAGGCTGCGCAGGAGAGTCTCAGGGTCCCCCCAGGCTGCACCAAGCCTCCCCCAGACTCCACCAGCTGCACCTCACACTGGACACCTGCAAACACAGAGAATCCTGGTCAGGAAACTGTCACACACGTCCACTGCTCCTCTCACTCACGTCCACTCACACACTCAGGACCTCATGTTCTCCATGAATTACCTTTTAGCACAGCCAGAAGGAAAACCAAGCTGAGCCCCAACTCCATGGTGAGTGGTCTCACTTCAGTCCTGATCACTAATGGGACACCAGGGAGTCCAGGGCTGGTCTCCTCTCCCAGCTGCTGGGTGAGGGCTGGGCTGGTTTTCATCAGCAGAGGGAGGCCCCATTTGCATGTCCTCCTGCTATATAGTGAGCTCTGGGGCTGGAGGCCTTGGAGAGGACACAGCCCTCTTTAGATATGTGCATAGCAGAGTTTGCCATGAAGATAGAATTCTTGATAGTATTATATCTCATTATGTAAATGTGCCTTGTTGTTAATCATTCAAAACCCTACATTTTATTTAATTTTTTTTTTGCATGGAGTCAATTACGTGATGAGAGTGTTAATGGAACTCCTTTGTGCAGATGTAGAAGTACTGAGATAATCATAAGTTATTGTGTGATGTGACAGGAGCTAGTGTCTTGGAAAACTTAACCCCAGTATCTAAGCCTATGTTTTTCTGGAAAGCACCAAACGGCTCCTGGAGCAGCTCCTGGAAAGAGCGCTGAAATATCAGTGTGAATACACCATGGGACAAATTTTGTGGGGTGTCTTTTTCCGTATTGGCTTCCCTAACAAAATATCCAAACTTGTGTAACTTACAAATGCTACAATATTGTTTCTCACTTTCCTGAAGGCTGAGAAGTCCAGGACAAGCCAGTTACTTATGTGTTGTCTGGTTAGACTTGGGTTTCTACTCCCAAAGGTTGTCTCATTTCTGTGTCTCCACAAAACAGAAGAGATGCACAATGTGTCCCCACATTTATGTATGTTGTGGTTGTTAGTTGCTTTTGGATCAGTGTTATGTGCAACAGAAACGTCAGCTTCCACACATTGTTCCATGCCTGGCATGATACTTGACAGTGTTTCTCTGCTATTCATAGGGTTATGGACGCCTTGTTTTTTTGTGAGTGGTCTGCTGAGAGCTTGTCTATAGTCTTCTTTGTGTGGAAGCTCAGGTCAATCTGTCCACTTTGGGTGTCCCTCTTGGTGTCTGAGATTCAGGTGGCACAGCTGATGATATGATGAGGATGATGAGAAACTAAAGTCCTGCCTGGGCTGCAGAGCAATATCAGGACCATTCTGGGAGACTCAACAGGAGCTAGTCTCATAAGCAAAATAAAAATGTGAAGAGGATGTACCTCAAACAATTCCTGAAATCTAACTCTTGTTTTTACCTCTTATTGGGAAAAACAATCCTCCTGGCCCATCTGCCTTTCCCAGTGACCATTATTAGTGACAACTTATATTGACCCCTATTCATCCCATTTTCCTCCCGGGTTGACTTATCACTTTGCATGAATGAGAGAGCATGTGTTGTTGGTCTCCATGTGTCTGGCTTATTTCCCATAACCTCCACTTGACCTCCATGTCTTCCATGTTTCTACACATGTCAATGATTCATATTCTAGTGACTGAATAATATTGCACTGTTTAAATATGACACACATTATTTGACCAGTCACCTGCTGAGTGGCATCTGGGTTGATTCCATATTTGACCTTTGTGATGAATGCTCCAAAAATAATCGTACATAAAGAGTGGCATTCCCAAAACTTTGTGTTAACAGGGACCTGTTTTGTGGAAGGCAGTGTGAAGAGGGTTTCAGGATGTTTGAAGAGATGAGGAGCAGCTGTAAATACAGATGAAACTTTGCTCACTCATCATCTCAGGTCATCTCAGGATGTCATCTCACGTGTTCTTCTTCAACATGGCCATCATCCCCTGTGGTTCACAGCTCAGGCTGTGCAGCCCAGTTTGCAACAGGCTGTGGCCCACTGGTTAGGGACCCCTGATAAAAAGAAGCCATCAAAAATTTACAAGTAATTAAGTAAATTTAGTAAAGTGGAAGCATTAAATTATTAACATAAAAATCAACAGTCTAAAGTAAACTAACATGCAACTATCTTAACATTAAATCCAGAAAATTCTGAGCCAGGTGTTGTGGACACATCTGTTATCCTGGGGACTTGGGAGGTAGAGACGGGCAGTTGGCTGTTCAAGCCCAGAGGCAGCCTGAGAAAATTAGCAAGACCATGCCTGAAAATAAACTACTAAGAGTAGGGTTGGGGATGCAACTCAGTGGTACTTACCTAGCATATGAGAGGTCCTGGGTTTAACCCCAATAGTGAAAAAGGAAATTCAATTTATACTACCTATGAAAAGGAAATCACTTCTGAATAAACAATTCCAAGGAGGCATAATATATTTCCACTGAAAATCATAAAACACACATAAGAAAATTGCAGAAGACACAAACATCTGGAAAGATATCCCATATCCATAATTAATAATTTATTAATAATTAATATTAAATAATAATTATAATTCATAATTAATATTAAGAAATATCCATTCTCATCAATATGATATATAATTTAAATGGAATTTTATGTATTAATTACGTCCCTTGGGGAGACATAGAAGGAACACTCATTGGCTGACAAATCACAGGAAGGATCATCTGAAGTGGAACTTGGTGAACTCTGAGATTCCTGGAATTGCTTGTGACTCGTGGGCAGTCTGTGTGTACAGCTCCACCATTGGGAAGAATCCCTTCAAGGGTTCCCGCCACGAGTCCCAGAGAAGCTGTGCTACCGAGAGTCCTACCCTAGCCAGGCTCCACCTCTCAGGTACCTTAGCATCATGTGCACCTGGGGCAGGAGGGGTGGTGATGGGCACCTCAGAACAGGGTCTTGTGAGAGGCTAGTGATGCTCTATCCATTACATTACCATCAAGTAGGGTTAACTATCTGCTGTAAAGTTTTGCTTATTTCTCTGTCATGACTGTGGGTCAACCTAGAGGCCATCTGAGCTGTTCTCCTTCAACATGGCCGTCATCACCTGCAGTTCACAGGAAACAACTAGAACAGCAATCTATGAAGGATCAATGACATTATTTGTACAGTTACAAAGTCAATATTAACATTTTTGTACAACTAAAGACCCTGGGTAGTGAAGGTGATGTTGAGAGAAGGACAATGCTAGAGGATCTCACTACCTGGTTCACAACTCACTACAAAGCTCCAGGAATCAAAGCAAGAAGAAAGGTGCTGCAAAAATCTGACACATAGAGCAATGGAACGCCATGGAGAGCCTAGTAATAAACGCACCTTTATACAGGTAAGGGGTTTTTCCAGAGTTGCCAAAAGAGCATGCAGTGTGGAGTGGACAGTTTCTTAAAGAAGTTGTGTTTGGAGAAAACTGGATATCCACACTAAAATGAATGAAATTTGGACTCTAACAACATACACAAAAATAATTCAAAGCATTTGAATGAGTTTGATATGACAACAGAAGCTGAAGAACTACTAGAGGAAAGCAGAGGGAAAAACTCCTTGATACTGATTTGGGAACTGACTTGATTGACAGAATCCAAAAGCATAATGAGCAAAATTCAAAACCCACAAATGAGACTGTGTCAGCTAAGAAGATTCTTCATGGCAATGCGGATATTATCAACCCAAAGTTTAGTACAGTGAGCCAACATTGCACACTTTTACTTCTGTGTGAAATCTCATGCTTTACTTATCATGAAAAATGTCAAAATCCTAGAGGTAGAGAGCAGAATTGTGAATCCAGAGGCTGGGGTGGAAAAGGGATGATGGTAGTGAAATGGAACAAAGACTCAGTTTCACCTGATGCAAATGCATTAATGATCTATGTCATAGCATGTTGACTATCATTAATGATTATGTATTTTATATTTGAAAATTATTTAAAGAATGTTTGATGTTCATACTAGAAAATCTGATGATAGAATTGATGTGAACAGCCTGTTAATTAACCTGGTGTACTCATTCCATAATAAATACAGAAAAGAAGTTATTATATCTCATAAATACATTAAACGATCATTTGTCTAAATACATTTAGCAAATCACATGGAGAATCATTGCTACACTGTGAATAGAAAATCCAATGCTGTCTTGAATTGTACATGCATGTGATTGCACTTCAAGGTGATATAAAAATACAATTGCACCATGTCATTTTATTAACTTCATGCAACTCTAAGAACATCCCTACTTTGATTATTTTATTAATTCATTTGTTTGCTTGTGTTGCTAGGGATTTATTTAGTTAGTTATTTATTAAATATGGTGATGGGCATTGAAGCCAGGGACTCAGTGCATGCTAAGCAAGCACTCTACCAACTCAGCTAATTCCCCACATTCCTGTCTTTAAACACGTGAAGCTTCATCCAACAGCTCCTGCTTCAGCAACCCGCCCTTCCGTGCTGCTGCCTGCAGGTCCATCCCTTCCTCCTGTGATGCCCGTCCCATCATACACGGCACCTTCCATTGCTCATAATAAGCCTAAGGGAGAGAATTCCTGGAGTGGCTTTTGTATGACTCACTTCAGCACGTCTACAGCCACCCTGGCATCTAGTCACATGTGATTTCAGAGGCTAAGCAGGTTTGGGCCTGATTAGTCCAGGGTGGGAGACCGCCCGGGAATAGTGGGTGCTATAGCATAGGGAGAGTGACCTAGAAGCCCACTCGTGAAACAATCAGCCATCAAAAACCATATGGATAGCCATGGAGTACTGACCCATAGTGCCAGGAAGGGCGCAGTGTTGGGGAGTTGTCCTTATGTGTACATAGCTTTGCTGTGAGTCAAACCTGTATGGATGGCACCTAACAACAAGAACACTGTAGCGTGTACACTGGGACTTGAGGTACAGTGGAAAAGCCAGGTTCAGGGACCTTAGCTGGCCCTCCTGCCCCAGGCCTTGAGCACTCAGTCATGGGTCACTCATGCCCTGCTCAGCTCAGGCCATGCCCAGTGCTCTCATCACATTGTCACTGCAGGGAGCTCAGGAGCAGTAGTCAGCCAGACCTGCTAAGCAACTGCTGGGGGATCCTGGCATCTGGTTGTTAAGTCTGGGGTTTGGAGGCCTTGACTTCAGTGTCCTTACCTTGATTAACAGCTTGGGTGACTTGAGGTCACTGTCGCCTTGGTGTCTAGACTTGGGCTGCTGGGTTACACCCTTGGGTGGGGTCCCCTTTGCAGTCTGTAGTCCCAGAAGATTTCAAGTTGCAGGTTTTCAGGACCTAAGTTCATCCATCTCAGGTCAATACAGTGAGACGACCATAGGGGAGTGGTGGTCAGGACCAGGGCTCTGGGCAGACCGGCACTGGGCTGGTTCTGAGGAGAGGCCCCGGTTCCAGGGTGTGAGTGAGCATGAGGATCACACATCACTCACAGAGCCTGGACAGTGTCCCCAGAGACTACAGCACACTGGGGTGTCCCATCTGCTGGTCCCCAAAGCCACGGGTCAGTGAGGGGACTCCATGATGGTTTGACCAGCACAAGGTCAGCTCTATGTCCACATCACAACAGGCATGGTCTCCTTATCCCAGAGCTCACAGTCCACTCTCATTTCACAGCACTCTCCTTGCTCTGGGAACAGCAGGAGGGGCCTGGACTTTGGGGTAGAGTGAGTCCCACCAGACAGTCCCAGAGGACTGCAGGAGCCACAGCCAGAGGCACAACTGAGTGCCAGGTGAATGGCTGACCGTGGGTTTAGTCGCCCAGGTTTACTCTACCCCCAAAGTGACATTCTGAATTAGTACATGTAAGAATTTATCTATATTATATTAACACAACCACTCAGAAAACAGAACACTTTGCTTATAGGCACATCACAGTAGTGTACCCATAGAGTTACAGACTGTCCCTGGAAAACTTACCTGGAACAGCAGCCCAGACACAGGAGACCAGTCCTTACCTTCTGTCTCACTTGCTCCTGAAGCCTAACCTGTGTTTTCTGTGTGCTGAGCGCCCCCTGCTGGTCCTGAGCCCTGCAGGAGGTTTTTGTCTGGGCTCACACTTAGCTCCCCTCACTGTGTCTCTTGCACAGAAATACATGGCCGTGTCCTCAGTCCTCAGGCTGTCCATTTGCAGATACATCGAGTTCTTGGCATTGTCTATGGAGATGGTGAATCGACCTTTCACGGAGTCTGCGTAGTATTTGCTACTACCATCACCGTAAATATATGCGACCCACTCCAGCCCCTTTCCTGGAGCCTGGCGGATCCAGCTCATCCAGTAGCTGCTGAAGGTGAATCCAGAGGCTGTGCAGGAGAGTCTCAGGGACCCCCCAGGCTGCACCAAGCCTCCCCCAGACTCCACCAGCTGCACCTCACACTGGACACCTGCAAACACAGAGAATCCTGGTCAGGAAACTGTCACACACGTCCACTGCTCCTCTCACTCACGTCCACTCACACACTCAGGACCTCGTGTTCTCCATGAATTACCTTTGAACACAGCCAGAAGGAAAACCCAGCTGAGCCCCAGCTCCATGGTGAGTGGTCTGAGCTTTGTCCTGATGGGACGCCAGGGAGTTCAGGGCTGGGCTCCTCTCCCAGCTGCAGGGTGAGGGCTGCGCTGGTTTTTACCAGCACAGAGAGGCCCCATTTGCATGTCCTCCTGCTATATAATGAATCAAGATGTTGCATGTTACAGAGAGGGCTGTTTAAGAAGAACTAGTGTTCTGGAAAATATTTGCAGATATATAAATATAATTTCTTATTTTCTCTATTATTTGCAGATATATAAATATAATTTCTTATTTTCTCTATGTTGTGATAAACACTTATCGCTCATTCTTTTCTAATTGTCACATGCATATTTAAGTGGATTTGGATCATTTAGCACATTTGACAAACGTAATGCAGAGTCAGATGTGTAGAAGTTTATGTGATTTGTCTAATATCTCGTGTCTGATACAAAATTACCCCTCAAATATTTCAGCTTATAGTCCTTCCCTCACAACTCAACTGCTCTCTGTGAACTGAACTTCCTAAAAGCAGCCATGTCTGTGGTAAAGATTTTGCAGAGTGACTGACTAGAACTTTATGATTGTGGACAGATGGAATGTGGTAGAAGCAGAGACAAAATTACCTTGGGCTATTTTTAGGGTGGGCTATGCTCATGAAGAACTTCATCAAATTCTGGGGGTGGGTTAGGACAACTAAATAGTTAAATTCCCTCTCATCACTCACAGCTGAATAAAAAGGGAAAATTGTCAGGAAAATGGCTATTGAACTATCAGTGTGTTTCCTGTGATGATGCCCTTCAGGATGGAGCACAGGTGTGATGGAACAGCAGGCGTCCTACCTGAACCCTCAGGTAGACCTGGGTGTCAATCACTGGCAGTGGGCAGCTGGAGGCCCCACGTGGGAAAACACTGTGAACACACAACGCTGCTTGAGGCCTCCGCAGCCTCTGAGGTGCACTGGGCAACCTCCTACCTCATGCTCCAGGCAGGTGAATCTCTGCTCTACCCTGGGGACACAATGATGGTGTGGGCGTGGGCCAGTGGCCTCTGTTCACGATCTCTGCACTGGAGTGGACCGCGTGCAGGTGAGGAAGGAGCGTCCTCACGTTTAACCATTCTGGGGAAGGCAAGTCTGTGTCAGGACGGGGCAGAAAGGAAAGAGCAGTGCAGTGGAGCGAATGTGGAAATCGTCATTGTGTGCAAATGGTGTGACTGTCTCTCTTTGCCATTAAGAAAATCAAGTGGAAGTGTGTTTTCTATGGAACAACCCACACACAGTGTGCTGTCCTGATGGGAGCCCATTCCTCACCTGTAATTCCAAGTGCCACAATGCACCTGGACGAACTCACAGCCTCTGTGCTCTGAAATCCATGCCATGGTTTGCGCTGAATGCACACATCTGAGGTCAGCCTGACCCATGACTGATCTCTGTGTTCAGGTGGGGACAGAGCCTGCCTGGAGTCTCCTGGGGCCACTGATGGGCAAGTTTGCCTCCTTCCAGCCCACTGTGTTTGCTCGTAAAATAATTCCATAAAAAATGGTCATAGTATACAAAATACAGGATGGAGCTCTATGAAAATACAAAGAAGGAAAAAAATGTCAGTTTATACACATGAGTGCACACACTATCATTCCAGGTTAATTAAAATTCACAACTTTTTTCTGTTTGTTTTATTTGAAAAGTTTCAGAAGATGGAAGCAGTAGGAAAACTGATTAGATAGTTGCATGTTGCTCTGTATCGTACTAAGATGTAGGAATATAATACTGTTACCACTAATAAAAAAAGTTCAGAAAAAGGACCCCAACATCATTCCAACTGTTTCTATTCAGCAATATACCAGAGATTCTAACTACTACTACTAATATAGGATGAGACCAAAGTAGGGGAATTGCACCTAATCAGAAAAAGCATGCAGCCATACCACTATGATGTGCGGTCCCTTCAAATCTTGGAAGGTAAGCAAGGTCTGGCCTGGTTAGTAGTTGGAAGGGAGACCACCTGGGAACAGGAGGTGCTGTAGGCTTGGGAGAAGGAATGTGCAGCCCACTCCCAAAAAACAGTCACCCACTGAAAACCCTAGGAATAGCAGAGAAGGACTGACAATAGTATTTGGCCTGTTGTTTGGACTCCGACTCCACAGGGCCTTACAACAACAACAACAGTGAAAAAAAAAGGACACACATTTGATACAGGTTTTCTATGCATTTCAGAAGACATACAGTGAGAAATATGTTAGCAAAGTTATTGATAATATGATCCAGATTCTATGGGCAAATATAAAATAACCCTGAGAGTGGGGAGTCTCCTGTGCTACAGTGTCTGGACTGTAGTCTTCATTTTTGGAGTCAGACAGCACTCTAGGTGTGGCCACAAAGCTGCTGTGTGGATATTGTTAAAGTCGTCACCTGTTCCCTCTAAGTGGGAAAGAACGTCCTAGGAGTGGATAGACCTGGGTCAGTCAGAGCAGGGCAGAGAAGGTGAAATCCCCTGCCAGGTGACTGTCCTGCCTGAGACTTCCAGGTGCTCTTTCTGTGGCCGACCCTGGACACCCAGCCCCACCACGGCCATTCGCTGAGCTCACAGTGCACCAGCCACAGCTCTGACCACAGTCACAGGTGACATCACCATGACAATCCGAGTAGACCAGGTCAATTCCCAAATGACAGCCCATGTGGACTGAGCAGCCATCATCCCTTTGGCTGTGAAAACCCATTGCACGTGGGGCCCAATGGAGGATGCGAGGAGGTTCCAGGACAGGAGACAAAGAAAGACTCCTCGGCCTTCCCAGGGGACTTGCTGGCCAGGTCTTGCTGACCCAGATGGTGATGTAAAGTGAACAGGCAGAGCTTGCAGGACACACGGATGACACACACGCCCCACCACCCATGTGCCTTGACATCCTGCTAAATGGTGGCTGTGTAACTGCCGCCTGCACACAGTGCTGTCATCTTAGGTAACCCTCGGGTGGACATCCTGGGTGACTAAGGAGTGATTGGACCCTGCTCTAGCAATCTGCCACTATTGTGTGGAAGCCTTATAAGGCCCTCCGTCAGCACTGGGGCACGGAGAGGAATCACCAGGAATAATGCGCGTCTGACCTGCCTGCAGCTCCCTGAGTGTCTTTAAGCCTCACGGTTGGTTCCAAGTGACCGTCTCTTGCCAGTGATCTTGGGCTCCAGCCCAGCAGACCTGCAGGAGTCACAGGCTGAGGCACCCCTGAGCTTCTGGTCACACCCTGGTCCTGACGTCTAGGAATAGACAACGCATGGAATCTGCAGGGGGAATCAGGATAAAAAATATGGGAAGAAATCCTAGGGAAAAGGGACCAGCATGTTAAAGGACTTTTCCATAGACCCATTAAATGTAATACGCTTTATTTGGTAATAACGAAACCAAAACAAACAACAAAAGTAGAAAAGAAAAATGGTTCATGAATCACGCGGGTCACAGATCCAGAACAGGTCCTGCTGAAGCCAATGAACCCTGTGATCTGATGGCATCTGTGGAAAGGGACCTGAGGCGTAGACACGGCTTAATCACTGAGTCAAAGACGGAGCTCCTGCAGTCTCCCGAAGCTCAGCTGCTGTGGAAACTGGACGGATTAGTTGGGCTCAAGGCTGGATCCCCTTCCAGATCCCTGGCCTCCCACACCCTGTGTCAAGAAGCAGAAAAAGCAGCGAGAGGGCAGGGCAGAGTCACACACGCACTGTGTGAGGAGGAGCAGGAGGTGTGAAATCCATCATGTTCTGAGGGCACTGGTCCAGGCCCCGCCTCCCTGTGGGTGTAAACTGAGTACCAGGAGTGGACTCCAGAGGGAGCCATGCTGATCTCTGCCCTGAGTCTGCAGGGACAGAGGGCTCCTGAGCTCCCTGAGACCAGTACTAGTGACCACGGCAAGGTGATTTCTTTCCTCCCAAATGACACTCTGCACTGTATTTACGAAAGGATGTTTCCTATATCAAAACACACAGGAAACCAGGTTCCCTAGGTCCTGGGTTTAACCCTTCTATGAGGAGGGATCCCCAGAGGCTGACAGGACCCAGCCCTCAACCTTCCTCTGCACCTGCTCCTGGGACTCAGCTTGAGCCCAGTGTGTCCTGAGCGCCCCCTACTGGTTCTGAGTCCTGCAAGACGTTTGTGTCTGGGCTTACACTGAGGTCCACTCACTGTGTCTCTTGCACAGAAATACATGGCCGTGTCCTCAGTCCTCAGGCTGTCCATTTGCAGATACAGTGAGTTCTTGGCGTTGTCTCTGGAGATGGTGAATCGGCCCTTCACGGAGTCTGCGTAGTTTGTGCTACCATCATTTGGATGAATATCTCCAACCCACTCCAGCCCCTTCCCTGGAGCCTGGCGGACCCAGCTCATCCAGTAGTTGCTGAAGGTGAATCCAGAGGCTGTGCAGGAGAGTCTCAGGGACCCCCCAGGCTGCACCAAGCCTCCCCCAGACTCCACCAGCTGCACCTCACACTGGACACCTGCAAACACAGAGAATCCTGGTCAGGAAACTGTCACACACGTCCACTGCTCCTCTCACTCACGTCCACTCACACACTCAGGCCTCGGGTTCTCCATGAATTACCTTTGAACACAGCCAGAAGGAAAACCCAGCTGAGCCCCAGCTCCATGGTGAGTGGTCTGAGTTCAGTCCTGATCACCGAGTGGGACACCAGGGAGTCCAGGGCTGGGCTCCTCTCCCAGCTGCAGGGTCAGGGGTTGGCTGGTTTTCATCAGCAGAGGGAGGCCCCATTTGCATGTCCTCCTGCTATATAGTGAGCTCTGGGGCTGGAAGAGTCAGAAAGGACAGAACCCTGTGCTGATGTAGGAGCTTATATGGGTTTCGTGACGAAGATAGAATGCATGACAGTATAATATCTCATGGAGTAGAAAAATTAATATTGGGAAATATCCATTCTCATCAACATGATATACACTTTTAATACAAACTTGTGTAAATTACTTTCCTTGTGGAGACATGAAGAGAAATTCATTGGCTGACAAACCATTGGAAGGATCATCTGAAGTGGAACTTGGTGAACTGTGAGTTTATAGGAATTGCTTGTGACTCATAGACAGTCTGTGTGTGTAAAGTTCCACTGTAGGGTGACTTTCTTGAAGATGTTCCCACCAGGAGTCCCAGAGAGGCTGTGCTACTGACAGTCCTATGCTAATGAGGCTTCACCTCTTATGTACCTTAGCATCACCTGCACCTGGGGCAGGAGGGCTGGTGATGGGTGCTTCAGGACAGGCTCTTGTGAGTGTCTAGTGATGCTCTATCCATCACATTACCATCGTTGTAAGGTTAACTATCTGCTGTATTGTTGTTGTTAGGTGCCGTGGAGTGGTGTCTGACCCATAGTGACCCTCATAGGGTTTTCAATGGCAGATTCTTTGGAGATTGCCTTGGGAGTGGGTTAACACGTTCTTCTCCCATTTTTGCAGTGGTGGGAATTGAACTCAGGACCTCAGAGCCTACAGAGCGGCACTCTATCAACTGAGCTAAATCCCAGCCCTATCTGCTGTATAGTTTTGCTTATTTGTCTGTCATGACTGTGGGCCAACCTGGAGGTCATACCTGCTGTTCTGCTTCAACATGGCCATCGTCTTGTGCTGTTCACAGGAACCAGCTAGAGCAGCAATCTATCAAACACCAATGGCATTATTTATACAATTACAAAGTCAATATTACCATATTTACACAACTAAAGACCCTGGGTAGTGAAGGTGATGTTGAGAGAAGGACAATGCTAGAGGATCTCACTACCTGATTCACAACTCACTACAAACCTCCAGGAACCAAAGAAGAAATGTAGTGCAATAATCTGACACACAGAGCTGTAGAACACCATGGAGAGCCTAGTAACTCATCCACCTTTACACAGGTAAGGGGTTTTTGCAGAGTTGCCAGAGGAGTATGCAATGTGGAATGGACAGTTTCTTTAAGAAGTTGTATTTGGGGAACACTGGATGTCTACATTCAAAAAAATGAAATTTGGACTCTAACAACATCTACAAAAATAATTCTAAGCATATGAATGAATTTGGTATGACAACAGAAACTGAAGAACTACTAGAGGAAAGCAGAGGGAAACCTTGATATTGATTGGTGAAATGATTTCATTGACAGAATCCAAAAGCACAATGAGCAAAAATGAAAACCCACAAATGAGACTGTATCAGTTAACAAGATTCTTCATAGAAATAGGGATATCACCAACCCAATGATCGGGAGAAAGTGTTTTCAAAACATGAATCTGATAAGAAGCCCATGCCCACTTGTATAAGGAACTCAACTCAAACAGAAGAAAACAGACAACCCTATTAAAAATGTTCAAATGACTTAAATAGACATTTTTCAAAAGCACATACACATGGCCAATGGGTATATGGAAAATGCTCCAGGTCTCTTCCATCTTCAAAATTCAAATGCAATCTGTACTGAGACATCAGCTCACACCTACCAGAATGACTATTGTCACAAATATGAGTGACTACAAGTGTCTGTGAGGCTGTGGAGGAAAGGCCACCCTGGCATCTTGGTGAGAGGGGAAATAAAGCAGTCACTATGGGAAGCTGTGTGGAGCTTCTCAGCAGACAGAAATTAGAAACACCATGGCTTCCACCCCTCCCAGTGCTGTGCATGTGTCCACAGGACAGGAAACCACTGTGATGGAGGGGTCTTCACTCCCACATTCAGGCTTTGCAGCACTGTTCGCAGGAGCCAAGGTAGGAAATGCACCCTAGTGTTCATAAACGAAGGAGAAGATGAAGAAAAGGTGGTACATTCACATAACGGTGTATTATCCAGCACTGGAAAGAAAGAAATGCTGTCCCTTGTGATAACATGGATAAACCTGAGAATATTATGGTAAGGGCAGTAGTCCAGGCACAGTGAGCAAACACTGCACACTTTTACTTATGTGTGAAATCTTATGCTTTACTTATTGTGAAAAAGGTCATAGTCCTAGAGGTAGAGAGAAGAATTGTGAATCCAGAGGCTGGGGTGGAAAAGGGATGATGGTAGTGAAATGGAACAAAGACTCAGTTTCACCTGATGCACATGATTTAACAACTTATGGCATAGCATGTGGACTATCATTAATAATTATGTATTTTACATTTGAACATTTTTTAAAGAGTATGTATTAGATGTTGAAACTAGAAAACCTGATGGCATAGTTGAAGTGAACAGTCCGCTTATTAACTTGATGTATTTATTCTATAATATACACTTAGAAGAAGTTATTGTAGCTCATAAAAATATGAAATGATCATTTGCCTAAATTCATTTAGCAAATCACATGGAGAATCATTGCTACACTGTGAAGAGAAAATCCAATGCTGTCCTTAATAACAATTGCATTTGGTTGAATTTCAAGATGACATATAAATACAATTGCATCATGTCATCTCATTAATTTCAAGCAAGTAGAAGAACATTCCTATTTTGCTTATTTTACTTATTCATTTGTGTGCTTGTGGTGCTGGGGATTGATTGATTTGTTTGTTTGTTTGTTTGTTTACATATGGTGATGGGCATTGAACCTAGGGATTCAGTGCATGCTAAGCAAGCACTCTACCAACTGAGTTAAATCTCTGCATTCCTGTATTAAAGATGTGGAGGTTCATCCAACAGCTCCTGCTTCAGCAACCAGCCCTTCCATGCTGCTGTCTGCAGGTCCGTCCCTTCCTCCTGTGATGCCCGTCCCATCATACATGGCGCCTTCTCTTGCTCATAATGAGCCTAAGGAAGAGACTTCCTGACTGGCTTTTGTATGACTCACTTCAGCACGTCTACAGCCATAACGCCCTGGTGTCCAATCCCTTGTGATTTCCAAAGCTACACTACGGCCTGCTGACTCTTGTCATGGGAGACACCTGGGAATACTGGGTGCTGTAGCATAGGGAGAGTGACCTAGAAGCCCACTCATGAAACAATCAGACATTGAAAACCCTATGAACAGCCGAGAAGTACTGACCATAGTGTTGGGCATAGCACAGTTGGGTAGTGTTTCTTTCTGTGTACACAGCATCGCTATGAGTCAGACTCGAATGGACGGCACCTGACAACAAGAACACTGCAGCACACACTCTGGGACTTGACCTACAGTGGAAAGGCCAATTTTCATGGACCTAAGCTGTTCTTGCTGCCCCAGGCCATGAAGACTCAGTGGTCAATCATGTTCGGCTCAGCTCAGGCCATGTCAAGTGCTCTCATCTGTTGTCACTGCAGGGGGCCCACAGCCTCCTGCACAGTGAGGGGAGCTCCCTGACACCTAGGCCAGGAACGTCCCTGGACTCTATACTGAGGAACTGGGTTTTCCTCCAGTTACAACAGGAAGATCTGGAGACCCAGTGTATCAGTGATGGCTTCAGGGGACAATACTGAATCCCACCTGTGAAGTTTTCTAAGTCAGCAAATCCTAGACGATATCACCCACAACGTGGAGGTCACCTTGAGAGGTGAAGCCTGCTTAGTAGCTTCATTTTGGCAATGCTTTCACAATGCATGTAGTTTTCCAAACTGTGAGCTGCTAGTGAAAATATGTACAATTCATATTTGTCAAATGTACGTCATTAATGTGAACAATTAAATGCGTATTCATTCTGCAGAAAACTTGTGGGGAATTTCTCATCCTGGAGGCCTCCGAGGCAGATGAGGTCCCAGGAACCCACCGAGCCGAGCGCCCACAGAGACACACAGCCACCCTGGGAAACTTTCATGGAAGTGACTCACATTCTATTTAGTGGATCAGCCTTACATACAGTTACATACGTATTCTATAGGTGGCATTGCCCAGAGCACTGTCCACCTATGGGGAGGGACAGGACAGCAGAAAAGCCACCAAGGCCACACCCAGAATACCCCTGGGGAGCGCCATCTTGGATTCTAATACAGAGCCCAGGGAGTTGTCTCAAGCACCTTAGCAGTTCCTAGCCAGGGCAGCCAGATGTCCCTGCCTGTCCCTTCTGAGGACTCAGGGTGAGCTGAGTAAGCTGGAACCCAGGGCTTTTTAGAATTGCCGTCCTACAGATTCCACCCATAAAAACCTGAAAGAAAGAAGCAAGTGGGCAGCCACAACAGGCACAAAGCTAGGATGCTGCAGTGGTCATGGCTGCCCTGAAGTCAGCCCACCCTGTCCATGACCACAGTGCACAAGGTGGGCCAGGCACCTCCAGCCATGTGGTCTGAACCCATCCCAGCAGCAGGTTCTGCACAGCACAGTGTTCAGGAGGTGGAACAGTGGCCTTCAGAGTTTGGAAGAAGCAGAGGGCCCAGGCTGTGGAGAAGCCGCTGGGGGATCCAGGAAGTTGGAAAACAGGGGTTTGGACGACTTGAGGTCAGTCTCCTTACCTTGATTAACAATTGGGTGACTGGATGTCAATGTCACCTTGGTGTCCATCCTTGGGCAGCTGTGAAACGCCTTTGGGTGGGGTCCCCTTTGCAGTCTGTTGTCCCAGAGCTTTTCAAGATGCAGGTTTTCAGGACCTAAGTTCATCCATCTTGGGTCAGTACAGTGAGAGGACCATGTGGCAGAAGTGGGCTCTGGGCAGACGGGCACTGGGCTGGTTCTCAGCAGAGGCCCCAGTACCAGGGTGAGAGTGACCATGAGGATCACAAGGGCAAGGATCACAGAGCCCAGGACACTGTCCCCAGAGACCACAGCACATGGGGTGTCCCATCTGCTGGAAGAGGTGCCCAACCCTGACTCCCTGGTGTCCCACTTGGTGATCAGGACTGAACTCAGACCACTCACCATGGAGTTGGGGCTCAGCTGGGTTTTCCTTCTGGCTGTGTTAAAAGTTATTCATGGAAACACGAGGTCCTGAGTGTGTGAGTGGACGGGAATGAGAGGAGCAGTGGGCGTGTGTGACAGTTTCCTGACCAGGATTATCTTTGTTTGCAGAGAATCCCAAAGCCATGGGTGAGTTAGGGGACTCCATGATGGTTTGAGCAGCACAAGGTCACTCTCAGACCACATCATGTCAGGCCTGGTCTCCTTATCCCACACCCCAATGTCCACTCTCATTTCATAGCACTGTCCTTGCCCAGAGAACAGCAGGACGGGCCTGGACAATGGGTACTGAGCGAGTCCCTCCAACCTGTCTCAGAGGCCTGCAGGACCACCAAGGTGGCCACAACTGAGTGCCATGTAGATGCCGGTTCCTGAGTTTAGTCCACCAGGGTTAGTCTAACCCAAAGTGACATTCTGGATTAGTACAAGTAAGAATTTACCTACATTATATTAACACAATCACTCAGAAAACAGAACCCTTTGTGTTTGGGCACATCACAGTAGTACAGACCATACAGTTACAGAGGGTCCCTGAAAACTTACCTGGAACAGCAGCCCAGACACACAGGAGACCAGTCCTTAACTTCTGTCTCAGTTGTTCCTGAAGCTTGACCTGTGTTTTTTGCATCCTGAGCGCCCCCTGCTGGTCCTGAGCCCTGCAGGAGGTTTCTGTCTGGGATGACACTGAGCTCCCCTCACTGTGTCGCTCACACAGAAATACATGGCCGTGTCCTCAGTTCTCAGGCTGTCCATTTGGAGATGCAGTGAGTTCTGGGCATTGTCTCTGGAGATGGTGAATCGGCCCTTCACGGAGTCTGCGTAGCTAGGACTACTAATATATGAGACCCACTCCAGCCCCTTCCCTGGAGCCTGGCAAACCCAATTCATGCTGTAATCACTGAAGGTGAATCCAGAGGCTGTGCAGGAGAGTTTCAGGGACCCTGCAGGCTGCACCAAGCCTCCCCCAGACTCCACCAGCTGCACCTCACACTGGACACCTGCAAACACAGAGAATCCTGGTCAGGAAACTGTCACACACGTCCACTGCTCCTCTCACTCATGTCCACGCACACACTCAGGACCTCGTGTTGAACATGAATTACCTTTTAGCACAGCCAGAAGGAAAACCCAGCTGAGCCCCAACTCCATGGTGAGTGGTCTGAGTTCAGTCCTGATCACTGAGTGGGACACCAGGGAGTCCAGGGCTGGGCTCCTCTCCCAGCTGCAGGGTGAGGGCTGGGCTGGTTTTCATCAGCAGAGGGAGGCTCCATTTGCATGTCCTCCTGCTATATAGGGAGCTCTGGGGCTGGAGGCCTCCCAAAGGCCAGAGCCCTCAGTGGACGTGGGTGCATAGTGGAGTTTGTGATGAAGATAGAATTCATGACAGTATAATATCTCATTATGTAATTGTGCCTTGTTGTTAATCATTAAGAAGCCTTCATCTTACTTAATTTTTTGCATGCAGTCAATTATGTGATGAGAGTATTAATGGAACTCTTTTGTGCAGTTGTGGAATGACTGAGATAATCATAAATCATTGTGTTTGTGATAGGAGCTTGGGTCTTAGAAACCTTATCCCAGTATCTAAGTGTTTGCCTTTTAATTACATTAAATTTAATTAATCAAGTAATTAATTAATCTTTTTCTGGTACTGGGGCTTGAACCCAGGGCCTCTCGGTTGTATGCTCTGCAAGTGCTGGACCACTGACCTGAACCTTCAGCCTTTTTTTGACTTTTTGAGACAGGGTCTCCCTATGTTACACAGACTGCCTCTGGCCTTGAACTTGTGATCCTCCTGCCTCCACCTCGTGAGCCACTGGGATTACACCCTTGTGCCACCACCCCCAGTTACTAAGCATATGCTTTTCAAGAAAGCATGCAATTGCTCCTGGAGCAGCTCCTGGAAAGAGTGTTGAGGAGTCAGTGTGAATATATGATGGGGCAGAATTTGTGGGGTGTCTTTGTCCATTCTGGATTCCCTAAGAAAGTACCCCAATCTGTGTATCTCACAAATGCTACCATATTGTTTCTCATGTTCCCAAAGGCTGAGAAGTCCAGGACATGCCAGTTACCAATGTGTTGTCCGGTTAAACTTTGCCCTCTGCTCCCAAAGGTCGTCTCCTTTCTGTGTCTTCACAAAGCAGAAGAGATGCACAGTGTGTCCCCACATCTATGTATTTTCTTGTTATACGCTGTCAACTCAGTTTTATGTGCAACAGAAAGATCAGCTTCCAGACATTGTTCCATGCTGGCACTATACTTGCCAGTTCTTCTCTGCTGTTCACAGGGTTTTTGGTGGCTAATTATTTAGTGAATGGGGCTATTATTTGGGGCTGGGATTTAGCTCAGTGGGTAGAGCGCTGTGCTGCAGTCTCTGAGGCCCTGAGTTCAATTCCCAGCACTGCAAAAGTGGGAGAAGGGCATGGCAATCCACTCCCAAGGCAATCCCAAAACAGTCAGCCATTGAAAACCCTAAGAGGGTCGCTATGAGTCGGATACCGACTCGACAGCACCTAACAACAACAACAACAACAACAATTATTTAGTGAATGGTCTGCCGAGTCCTTCTCCCTAGTCTCCTTAGTGTGGAAGCTCAGGTAAAACCTGTCCACCTTGGGTGTCCCTCCTGGTATCTGAGATTCAGTTGGCACAGGTTTCAGCATCAGAGCAGCACCCACGTCCCCACAGCATGAGAATCTGACAGACACATGGTGGACATTTATGTGTACAACAGGTCAGTTCCCTTCCTCAAGCCCTGTTATGAGGGCAGTAATTCCAGTAAGAAGTCAGATCCTCCTGGATTAATGTCCTGCCAAGGACTCACCACTTAGTGCTATCTCCACAGGTTACATTCTTGCTCTGAATATTGAGGGCCTCGTGCATTCACACTGTGGCTTTCCTCCATGGACCTCAAAATGTCATGCTCTTCTCATGTGTTAAATCAATTCCTTCCCTCCTACTAGTCACAAAAGGCTGAGTTTGCCGGAGGCTCAATTTTAAAATCTGTGTCTCAGGTATCATCTTGTTACCATATGCGTTCGACAGGAGTAAGACCCAGGTGTGATTCTCCTCAGGTGGATCTTGGGAAACCAACCACACTGAGTCCTTCCAAATTAGAGTCATTGTGGTGGCCTATGGAAGACATCACTCCCTGAGAGGGTAGTGGGAAGGAAGGAGTGGAGAAAACCTCAAAAGAAAACCCACAATCCAGCGGAGCACACATTAAAATTGAAGGCTCTGAATGGTCCAAATTGAAGCCCTGTAACCCTTGTACACTGCATGGAGGTTGGGGCCACAGGGCTTCCTTATCCCCAAGCACACACTGCACTAGGTTCAGCTAAGAAAAGATCCCAGGTTTGTGTGGGTTTGAAACCTGCCACGCTCCAGGCTGACTATGCATGCTGGTGACTCTGCAGGACTGGAGCCTGGGGGACAGACACAGGTTATGGATCCAGTGTGCAGTTCCCTCTGTGCCTCTCAGGGGTGTCCTTAGCCCCACAGTTCTGCTGGCCCTGCCCCAGTGGAGGCTGCCTGCGTCTCTCCTTCACTGGTTCTGTGCCTGTGCCTGCTGCTCTTCGATCATCTTACTATAGGTAGGTGAAGCCTTCCATGTGCCCACAGCACCCTCTCCTGCGAGGTTAGGTTCAACTCAGAAGGTAAAGATCATTCACTGCTTCTCCAAGAGGTCCCAAGGCATAGCAGTTCTGACATTGCTCAAAAGCCAAAATTCTTTTATCAACTTCGGTTCAAGACAAACTGACTTGTGATTCCCAAAGGAAATAATACTACTAATAAAAACAAGTTACAGACTTGTAATATGCAATGGCACAGGTGAACATCTTCACCCACAAATGGACGAAGAGAAAAACAATGAGGAAGAAGAGCAAAACAAGTGTGAGCCAGCAGGAAAAGAATTAAATCCCATAGCTCTGTGTTCATATCCAGGGCACAGAGTGGCTTGATGTGAGTGCCATGGTGCTTGGAGAGCTCAGGCTCTGTCTTTTCTCTGTAAGTAGTTGAAATGGTATGTATCGATAAGAGAACACTTTCAAAAGTGAAATTCTAAGATTGTGCTGATGCTTGGGCAAATATAAAATAACCCTGCGAGTGGGGAGTCTTGTGTGCCAATGTGGCTGGACTGTGGTCTTCATTTTTGGAGTCAGACAGCACCCTAGGTGTGGCCACAAAGGTGCTATGTGGATGATGTTTCTTCTAAGTGGGAAAGAACCTCCTAGGAGTGGATAGACCTGGGTCAGTCAGAGCAGGGCAGAGAAGGTGAAATCCCCTGCCAGATGACAATCCTGCCTGAGACTCCCAGGTGCTCTTTCTGTGGCTGACCCTGGACACCCAGCCCCACTACGGCCATTCCCTGAGCTCCCAGTGTGCCAGTCGCAGCTCTGTCCACAGTCACAGGCGACATCACCATGACAATCCGAGTAGACCAGGTCAATTCCCAAATGACAGCCTATGTGGACTGAGCAGCCATCGTCCCTTTGGCTGTGAAAACCCATTGCACGTGGGGCCCAATGGAGGATGTGAGGAGGTTCCAGGACAGGAGACAAAGAAAGACTCCTCGGCCTTCCCAGGGGCCTTGCTGGCCAGGGCATGCTGATGCAGATGATGACGTAAATCAAACAGGGAGAGACAATAGGACACATGGAGGACACACACGCCTCACCACCCATGCGCCTTGACGTCCTGCTGCATGGTGGCTGTGTAACCGCTGCATGTGCACAGTGCTGTCATCTTAGGTCACCCTCGGGTGGACATCCTGTATGACTAAGGCGTGATTGGACCCTGCTCTGGCGATCTGCCACTATTGTGTGGAAGCCTTATAAGGCCCTCCGTCAGCACTGGGGCACAGAGAGGAATCACCAGGAATACCGCGAGTCTGACCTGCCTGCAACTCCCTGAGTGTCTTTCAGCCTCACGGTCGGCTCCAAGTGACCGTCTCTTGCCAGTGAGCTTGGGCACCAGCCCAGCAGACCTGCAGGAGTCACAGGCTGAGGCACCACTGAGCTTCTGGTCAGCACCCTGGTCCTGATGTCTAGGAATAGACAACACATGGAATCTGCAGGGGAATCAGGATAAAAATATGGGAAGAAATCCTAGGGAAAAGGGACCAGCATGTTAAAGGACTTTTCCATAGACCCGTTAAATTTAATAGGCTTTATTTGATAACAACGAAACCAAAACAAACAACAAAAGTAGGAAAGAAAAATGGTTCACGAATCAAGTGGTTCACAGACCCAGAACAGGTCCTGCTGAAGCCAATAAACTCTGTGATCTGACGGCATCTGTGGAAAGGGACCTGAGGCGTAGAGACGGCTTAATCCCTGAGTCATAGACGGAGCTCCTGCAGTCTCCCGAAGCTCAGCTGCTGTGGAAACTGGACAGATTTGTTGGGCTCAAGGCCGGATCCCCTTCCAGATCCATGGCCTCCCACACCCTGTGTCAAGAAGCAGAAAAAGCAGCGAGAGGGCAGGGCAGAGTCGCACACGCACTGTGTGAGGAGGAGCAGGAGGTGTGAAATCCATCAGCTTCTGAGGGCACTGGTCCAGGCCCAGCCTCCCTGTGGGTGTAAACTGAGTCCCAGGAGTGGACTCCAGAGGGGGCCATGCTGATCTGTTCCCTGAGTCTGCAGGGACAGAGGGCCTCTGAGCTCCCTGAGACCAGTACTGGTGACCACAGCAAGGTGATTTCCTTCCTCCCAAATGACACTCTGCACTGTATTCACGAAAGGACGTTTCCTATATCAAAACCACACAGGAAACCAGGCTCCCTAGGTCCTGGGTTTAACCGTTCTATGAGGAGGGATCCCCAGAGGCTGACAGGACCCAGCCCTTAACCTTCCTCTGCACCTGCTCCTGGGAGTCAGCTTGAGCCCAGTGTGTCCTGAGCGCCCCCTGCTGGTCCTGAGTCCTGCAGGAGGTTTTTGTCTGGGCTCACACTGAGGTCCCCTCACTGTGTCTGTTGCACAGAAATACATGGCCGTGTCCTCAGTCCTCAGGCTGTCCATTTGCAGATACAGCGAGTTCTTGGCGTTGTCTCTGGACATGGTGAATCGGCCCTTCACAGAGTCTGCGTAGTATGTGCTACCACCACTGGGATTAATTAGTCCAACCCACTCCAGGCCCTTCCCTGGCGCCTGGCGGACCCAGCTCATCCAGGAGTCACGGAATGTGAATCCAGAGGCTGTGCAGGAGAGTCTCAGGGACCCCCCAGGCTGCACCAAGCCTCCCCCAGACTCCACCAGCTGCACCTCACACTGGACACCTGCAAACACAGAGAATCCTGGTCAGGAAACTGTCACACACGTCCACTGCTCCTCTCACTCACATCCACTCACACACTCAGGACCTCGTGTTCTCCATGAATTACCTTTGAACACAGCCAGAAGGAAAACCCAGCTGAGCCCCAACTCCATGGTGAGTGGTCTGAGTTGAGTCCTGATCACCAAATGGGACACCAGGGAGTCCAGCGCTGGGCTCCTCTCCCAGCTGCAGGGTGAGGGCTGGGCTGCTTTTCATCAGAAGAGCGAGTCCCCATTTGCATGTCCTCCTGCTATATAATGAGCCAAGATGTTGCATGTTATAGAGAGCACTGCTCCAATAGAAGCCCTAGTGTTCTGGAAAACATTTGGAGATATATAAATATAATTTCTTACTGGCTCTTTGTGTTGTGGTAAACACTTATCACTCATTATTTTTTTCTAATTGTCATGTGCATATTTAAATGGATTTGGATCCTTCACCACTTTGACAAATGTAATGCAGAGCCAGATGCATAGACCGTTTACCTATTTGTCTAATATCTCATGTCTGATACAAATTTACCCCTCAAATACTTCAGTTTAGAGCCCTTCCTTTACAACTCAACTGGTCTCTGTGAACTGAAATTCCTAAAAGCAGCCATGTCTGTGGTAAAGTCTCTGCAGAGTGACTGACTAGAACTTTATGATTGTGGACAGATGGAACGTGGTAGAAGCAGAGACAAAATTATCTTGGGCTCTTTTTAGAGTGGGTTAGGCTTAGTGGTATTTAACGCATGTCTCTCTAAGGACAGAATGTCGCATTACAACATGATTTTACTGCACTGTAATGTCTACAAACACACACACACACACACACACACACACACACACACACACACACACTCAAAACCAGGATACTTTCAAGCATATTTTCAGGAGTCCCTTACATTATTGTGTTATTATCTACCACTTCATATGTATCAGATTATCTTATTTTTTTAGAAAAAAAACTATGATAACTTTAATGAAATATAATTTACACACACTTTTCCACAAAATGTGCAATTTGATAAATATTGGCATTACGAAGATAAGGTACAAATTAATTTTTTCCCAAATTTTCCTCTTGGTTTTCTGTAATTTCTCTTTCCTACAATTTCCCTTCTTTCACCATGTCCCCAGGAAACTACTGATATTTCTTATATTTGCTTATATTAGATTTCACCTTCTAGAATTAATAAGGGGCTAGAGTATATCTCAGTTGGTATAATGCTGCTTTGCACTTTCTCAGGACCTGGCATTGATCCCCAGCACTGCCAAAATGGGAGAAGTACCTGGCAATCTACTCCCGAAACAATCCCCAAACAATCAGCCATTGAAAACCCTATGAGGGTCTCTATGAGTCAGACCCTACTGGAAGGCACCCAACAATGACAAGATGACAACGACAGCAACAACAACAACAACAACAACAACAACAACAGGAATTTTTAATAGCAGAGATCTGGTTTGAGTTGTTTCACCAAGAATGATTACTTGTGAATTTAAGCATGTTGTCTATATTACACATGAGCTGACTGAAATGCTGGGTATTTCTCCAATAAATACACTTACCAGGATGTGTTGGCCTATGAAGTGGCTTACTGAAAATGCAGAGAGCTGAGAAAGCTGTTATTATTCTTCATACTACAACAATGCAGCAGACACTGACCTGGTTATGTTGGAAATTATCAGATTTTCCTTACTGCTTCAGATACTTGAGAGTATAGGAAAAAATACAGACCTGGGTCAGATGACAAAACCCCAGCAAGTTCAGCTATAGACCTGACAGGCTTCTGTTCCTGATGCACGAGTTGAGGCAGCCTCCTTTTTACAAAGCAGAATGGGAGCCAACACTGGGCAACAGATGAATCATGGAAGAAAAAGAAACAGGAAAATAGTGAGGGAAATAAGATTGGCTACAGCCAAGTTGTCTGTTATTGTTGTTAGGTACCATCAAGTTGGGTCTGACTCATAGCTTCCCAATGTACAACAGAATGACACACTACCCAACACCTTGCCATGCACACAATCTTAATGGCCTTAGTGCCTCAGTCCACCTGGTTGAGGTCCTTCCTTTTTTCTTTGACCCACTATTTTCCCAAACATGGGATTGGTGCCTTCTAACAATATGCTTAAAACATGTAAGACACAGTCTAGCCATGCTTGTTTCCAAGGAACATTTCAGTTTTACTTCCAGGGCAGATCTGTTGGTTCTTTTCCAGGCCAAGGTATATTCTATGTTCATCTCCAGCACCATAATTCAAAAACATCAGTTCTTTTCCTGTCTCCTTTATTCATTGTCCAGCTTTTCCAAACATGATGCCACTGAAAACACTATGGTGTTGAGCAGGTGCACCTTCATCTTCAATGTGTCATCTCTACTTGTCAATACTTAAAGATGTCTTTTGCAACAGCTTTTCCTCATGCAATTTTGCTTCCATGGGGGTTGATTGTAGAACCAAGTAAAACAAAATCTTGGACAGTCTCAATCCTTTCTCCACTTACCATGAAGATCTTTTGTAATGTTTAAAGCAGAGTATGGTTCCTATCATTTCTTCTTCTGGAATCTGTTTTAAGGAAAAACTGATCCATTCTGAGTTTCGTTTTCTTTAAGTTTTATTAGGTGACATTAAGTATGCCTGACCCTACTCTGGTTTGGTCATTTCTATCAGAGTCTAGTTGAGGAGCTCAGCCCCTGACAATGCTATTGCATAATTTTTGTTAATAGGCCCCTTTTGTTCAGCCTGTGCTGAGGAGAAGGCACAGTCAAACCTAAATCATTAGTACTACTCTAGATTGCCATCATTCCAGAGGGTGGCGGGGTTTCCGGTGTGAACACCACATGTGTAGTTAGGATGTTCCCATTACCTTCCAGTTGTCATGCCAGCCAAAGGGACGCCACTTGACATTCAACCAGTGGCTGAGGCAAATACTTAAACCTTTCAGAGCAGATAGAAAACCACAGTAAATACTATTATGGGCTGCTAGGAGGGTAACAGAGTTGACTTTCCCCTTAGCCAGGATCCTAGTGAACCAAATCAGACAAAACTGAATAGATAAAAAAGATGAGAACTTTAACTGTTTTAACCAAGTAGCCTAGTTAGTAATTTTTTTTATAACTGAGTGTCTACAATACCCAATGCATTTATTCATGTGCTGCAAGAAGTGTTACCCATCGTCAGACTCCTTGTCCATCTCCTGTCATGGTCTGATCTAACAAGCCTTTCAAAGCACATGTGCTTGCACATTTAGTCCACTTGGTGGTGCTGTGGAGGTAGAGGAACTTTGGGAGGCAGGACTCAGCTTTGCAGAAGGGGTCACTGGGAGATTTTTACCGGGACCTGCACTTCCAGGAAGTGTTCTCTGCCTCCTTCCCCATGATGCCATGAGGTCACCTGCAACACGTCCTGCTGCGTGCTGCCACCACACCTGCTCTGCTGTTATTGTGGATGAGCCCCTGACTGTGAGCCTCCAATAAATCTGTCCCTCTATACATTGTTTGGGTTGGTTTTCCTGCTACAAGGGTGACAGCTGACTAATACAGCTAGCAGCTGGTCTTCCAATCGATGACTGGTTTAAATTAAAACTCAGACTGAGGATAGGTGGTTGCAAATGCCTTTTCTGTAAAAGGGAATTGCCACAGCCACTTCTAACCATATTGTCTGATAAGGTCGGATATGGGGAAGAGGAGTTCAAGGAACTCATCTTCCAAGAAATGGATGGGGATGGGGAAAAGGAATATGTGTTTTTTGCTTTCTAGGAATAGGATTACTGCTTCTGATTATTATGTACATAATTACTTCATGTTTAGGGCTAATACGCATAACTAATATTGTATTGGCCTGGGATTTAGCTCAGTGGGTAGAGCGCTGCACTGTAGTCTCTGAGGCCCCGAGTTCAATTCCCAGCACCGCAAAAATGGGAGAAGGGCCTGGCAATCCACTCTCAAGGCAATCCCGAAGCACTCAGCCATTGAAAACCCTATGAGGTTTGCTATGAGTTGGATACCGACTCGATGGCACCTAACAACAACAACAATATTGTATTAAACTCTAATGAAACAAATGCTGAAAGAAAGACACAACTTGGGGAATTTGTAAATGAATTAGATGTAATGACCACCAATTGTAAGGGTTATGTGGATAATATTCTAGATAAAGCTGATCAGCAATTTCCACCCTGGAACTCAAGCATTAAGTAATTTATACTTCAGCTGCAGCAGGCTGAGTTGTTAGCCCCTACTTGGACTGAAGTGGCCCCAGTTATGGTAGCTAAGGTTTACAAGGAAAGTATAGAACAATCAAAAGAATACCCAGGCCTGTTCCCACAATGCAAAAGCCTCCTTGACAATTTAACATGGAGGTGCTTATCTGTCCAAAGGCCGACCTTGGCTCCCAGCCGGGGAAAAGAGTGGATACACAGCATGGGGAGGTGCTTATCTACAGACCTTGGGTCCCAGTTAGAGAAAAAGAGTAGAGGCTGTTGTTCAATAAGGATAGAGTTCAAATACCCTATTATAGCTTTTCATTTATGAAAAGCCTGAGAAGAGAGAGACCTTCCAAGTGTTTGGTATCTGGAGATAGTAAAGTTTATGTTTTGAACTAGGGGCTGTTATGATTAACTGGTGCTTGTGAAACTTTGTTTCATGGATAACTGCATGTGCTATTCTTACTGCTTGCATGACCTAAGCATAAAAAGATTGTATAAAACACTGAGATATCTGAAAAATAAATTGGAACAGATTCACACTTCCTCCAAGCTGCTGTGTCTGTTACCCATCACCAACTCCTCATCTGCCTTCAGGAACCCCTGGATCCTAGGCTGCAGCTGGACTGCAACAGGGGATCACTAGCCCATCAGGGATATTGCTAAAGCCAACCAGCTGTTAGACAAAGAGATACCTTCAGTGATGTTAAGACCTGGGTTTGCAATGAAACATCCAACAGTCCTTAATGTTACACCTGGTGGACACTGCCTGTTGAAATATCACTCACAGCATTATTCTACTAAGTGAAAGGTGTAGACATGAGAGAAGGACAAACTAAGGGGGATGAAATTCCCTTTATGAGTGGAATCTCATTCCCAAATCCTGGGAGAAGCTGTACACAGCCTGAAGTGATCTAGTGCCTTTCTCATGTTCAATTTGAACACACGTGGTTATGGCATAAAGCCTTTGGATGAGCAATCGGAGTGGCCCACATGTCATGAATTCAGTGTGTCCTTCAACTTACATGAGCTTGTCCAGGTCCAGTTTATAGAGCTTCAGGTGCAGATCAGTTCTTACTCTTAGTCATTCTCTTGTGGAAATTGAACGGGAGAAATGTACAAGAATTCAGGATCCAGTGAAAAAGTAGGTCTGCTATAGTCTTTAAAAAATGAACTATGGATTTCTTTCCTTCTGAAACATCCTTTTTATCTCTCATTTCTATCACCTATAATCAGAGTTAAGACTAATTAGATTTCAGTATAAATTTACACAAGTACAGTGACAGTGACAATTGACTACCCAGGACATGTTTATGAGTGCTTTTTGGTTGTTGTACAACTTAATGGGATTCTTTATGACGTTTCTGTAATGTGCAGCATTGTGCTTTGCTCACGTTCACCTCCCCATTGCCCTCTAGTGACCCTCCGTCCTCATGCTGCTCCCCTTCTTCCCCACTAATGACTCTCCTTCTGCTTTCATGTCTTGTATATGTATATGTGTATGTGTGTGGTATCTATCTGTCTGTCTATCTATCTATCTATCTATCTATCTATCTATCTATCCATCTATCTACCTACCTACCTACCTATCTATGAGAACGATGTGGCATTTTGCTCCGGAAGGAATCTTGAAACCATCAGCAACTGAAAATCCTATGAGGGTCGCTATGAGTCAGACACTACTTGAGGGCACCTAACGACAACATATACATACATATGAAGTGCAGATTTTGCTTTTGATAGCAAACCATGTATTTCTCTTCCTTTCTTCTCATTATCCCTCATTGCCCCTTCTTCCTCTTGGTGTTGTTGTTGTTGTTGTTGTTGTTAGCTTCTGTCGAGTCGGTATCTGATTCATAGCAACCCTGATAGGGTTTTCAATGGCTGACTGTTTTGGGATTGCCTTGGGAGTGGATTGCCAGGCCCTTCTCCCATTTTTGCGGTGCTGGGAATTGAACTCGGGTCCTCAGAGACTGCAGCTCAGCACTCTACCAACTGAGATAAATCCCAGCCCCTTCCTCTCTTTAGTCCCCTTTATCCACCTATGTAGCCCCCCTTCTAATTTCATGATATTTATGTTAAAATATTGAATTTATATTAAAATCTAGCATGCACATATGTGAGAAAACAAGTGATGTTTAATCTTCTGGATCTGGCTTATTTCACTTAAAATGATGGCCTCTAGTTTGAACCATTTTCCTGCAAAGCCTTATTCCATCCTTCTTTATGGCTGAGTAAAACTCCATGGTGTATATACACCACATTTCCCTCATCCACTCATCTGTTGCCAGACACCTAGGTTGATTCTGTACCTTGGCTATTGTAAATAATGCCACAATAATGAACATGGATGAGCAGGTATGTCTATGGTAGTTGACTTAGATTCCTTCAGATACACACCAGGAGTGGAATAGGTGGGTCATGTGGTGGTCCTATTTTTCACTTTTTGAGGAACCTCCATGCTGACTCACATTCCCATCAGCAGCGTATAAGTGTTCTGTTCCCCTCTGATGTCCTGATCTTGTTTCAATTGTGCTGTATTTCACTGAGTCATTGATTGCTTAAGAAAAGTTAGTGTTTTATTTAATTAAAGAATTAAGATTATTTGCTACTGTATATTCTGCTGTATTTGCCTTTAAAAAGCTTTTTTTGCTACTTTGGTTAAGAGATAATTAAGCCAGGCACCTTGGTGCAAGACTGTAATCCTGGTAACTCAGGAGGCTGAGACAGGAGGATCACAAACTTGAGGCCAGAGGCAGCCTGCACAGTATAGCAAGACTCTGTCTCAAAATACAAAAGAAAAAAAGGGGTTGAGGTGTGGCTCAGTGGTAGAACATTTTCTTAGCATGTGCAGTGCCTTGTGCCTTGGTTTCAACCCCAGGACTGCAAAAAAAAAAAAAAAAAAAAAAAAAAAAAAAAGTCTGTTTTCAGGCAGAGTTGCCATGGCAGCAGCTGGAGCACTAACTCTCCATGGGGACCTTGGTGACTTCCTGCCAACAAGATGCACCACAAAAGTGTTGTTGTTCTTAGGTGCCATTGAGTTGATGTCTGACTCATAGCAACGCCATGAACAGCAGGCAAAACAGTATTGTTAATGCCTCTCTGCTATTCATAGGGTTTTCAATGGCGGATTGAATGTTCAGTGTGTTTGTCCACTTATTGGTGGAATTACCTGTTTTTTGATGTTGATTTCTTAAGTTCTTTGAATATTCTGGTTATTAGTCCTCTGTCAGATGAATATTTCCCCCTATTCTATAGGCTGTCTCTTCATTGCTTTTTCTATTTTTTATTGGTAGTTTGTAATGTACAACTTGGGGTTTAGCTCAGTTGGCAGAGCACTGCGCTGCAGTCTCTGAGGTCCCGAGTTCAATTCCCAGCACCACAAAAATGGGAGAAGGACCTGGCAATCCATTCCCAAGGCAATCCCGAAACAGTCAGCCATTGAAAACCCTATGAGGGTCTCTATGACTCAGATGCTGACTCGACAGCACCTAACAACAACAACAATGTACACCTTAATGAGATTTATTATGTCATTTCCATACATGCATTTTATTGTACATGACTCGTGTCCCCCTTACCCTCTCACGAGCCCCATTGTATCCCCTACCTCCCCACCCAATGGTTTCCCTTTGACTTGCATGTCTTATTTGTGAGTATATCTGTTTATATATGTACATCGTGAATTTGCCATATGGAAAACATATGTGACATTTCCTTCCTTTTCTCCAACTACCCTTTCTTTTTGCCTCCTCCCCCTTTGCTTTAGTTCATTACCTTTCTCTATGTAGGCCCCTTCTAATTTTAGGACATATATGTTTTAATAATGAATATGTATTGAGGTTTAACATTCACATGTGAGAGAAAATATGGGATGTTTGTCTTTCTGTGTCTGGCCTATTTCCCTTAAAATGATCATTTCTAGTTCTATGCGTTTTCCAACAAATGTCACAATATTGTCCTTCTTTCTAGATGAACAAAACTCCGTGATGTATATATACCACAATTTCCTTATCACTCATTTATTCATGGACACTTAGATTGATTCCAGTCTTGGCTATGGTGAATAATGTCACAATGCACATGGATGAGCTGGTATCTCTATGGTATATTGATTTATATTCCTGTGGATATATACCCAGGTGTGGGATAGCCAGGTCATATGGTAGTCCTATTTTTAGTTTTTTGAAGAACTTCCATACTTACTTCCATAGTGGCTATACCAATCTACATTTCCTCCACCCATGTATAAGTGATACTTTCTCCCCATATCCTCACCAGCACTTTATTTATTTATTTATTTTGGTACGGGGCTTGAACCCAGGGCCTCACGCTTGCATGATTTGCCAGTGCTGGGCCATTGAGCTGCATCCCCAGCCCATTTTTTTTCTTTTTATTTTTTGAGACAGGGTCTCACTAAATTATGCAGACTGCCTCTCGTCTTGAACTTGTGATCCTCCTACCTCCTCCCCCTGAGCTGCTGGGATTACAGGCATGTGCCACCGCACCCAGCTCTTGTTTGTTTTTTTGGATGGTAGCAAATCTGACTGGAATGAGATGGTATCTCAATATAGTTCTGATTTGCATTTCCCTGATGTCTAATGATTGTAAACATTTTTCATATGATTGTTGGCTATTTGTATTTCTGCCTTTGAGAACACTGTGCTCAGTTCTTTTGTCCATTTTTCAATTGGATATTTGATTTTTTTGGTGTTTCATTATTTTATCTCTTTATATATTCTAGATATTAACCCCCTGTGTGATGTATAGCTGGCAAAGATTTTCTCCCATTCAGTAGGCTGTGTCTTCACTCTAATAATTTTGTCTTTTGCTGTGTGAAAGCATTTTAATTTAATGCAATTCAACTTGGCAATCTTTGCTATTGTTTTCTGCACTATTGGGGTCATATTCATAAAGATCTTGCCTGTGTCCACATCTTGAAATGTTTTTCCTGTGTTTTCCTCTTGCAGTTTGAAAATTTCATGTTTTACATTAAGGTCTTTGATCCATGTTGAACTGACTTCTGAACATGATGAGAGACAGCAATGTAGTTTCAGTCTCCTACATGAGCATATCCAGTTCTTCCAGCACCATTTAATGAAGAGGATGTCTTTTCTTCAACTTGTATTTTTGGCAACTTTGTCAAATATCAGGTGGCTGTAGCTTCAAGGATTTATTCCTGGATCCTCTATTCTGTTCCATTAGTCTGTGTGTCTGTTTTTGTGTCAGTACCATGTAGCTTTCATTACTATATTTTTATATTATAATTTGAAATCAGGAATAGTGATGCCTCCTGCATTTTTCTCTCTGCTCAGGATCACTTAAGCAATTTGGAATATTTTGTGCTTCCATAAATGTTAGGATTGTTTTCTCTATTTCTGTGAAAACTGTCATTCGGAGTTTGATGAGGATTACATTAAACTTGTAGATTCCTTTTGGTAATATAGCCATCTTCACAATATTAATTCTTCCACTCCATGAGCATGGGAGATTTTCTACCTTCTGGTGACTTCTTCAGTCTCTTTCTTTTGTGTTTTAAATTTTCATTGTATAGGTCTTTTGCCTCCTTCATTAGGTTTATTCCCAGATATTTTGTTTATTCTGAAGCTATTGAGAAGGTGATTGTTTTCCTCATTTCCTTCTCTAGTTTTTGTTTATTGGTGTATAAAAAAGCTACTGATTTTTATACATTAATTCTGTATCCTTCTATTTCCCTGAAAGTGTTTATCAGCTCTAAGAATGTTGTAATGAAGTCTTTAGGTTCTTTTAAATGTATGATCTCATCATCAGTAAATTGGAATAACTTGACTTCTTCTTTAACTTTGGATGTCTTATCTTTCTTTCTCTTGTCTTATTTCTGTGGCTGGTAGCACAATTACTACATTGAAGAAAAGTGGAGAAAATGGATGGACTTGTCTTGCTCCTGGTTTTAGGAAAAATGCTTTCAAATTTTCCCCATTTAGTATGTTGTTGGCTATAGTTTTTTCATATATTGTGTTTATCTTACATCTTGAGGTTTGTTCCTTAAATTCCTTGTTTTCCAATGGTTTTGTCTAAAACATTATCTAAAATGTTGAACTTTGTCAAAGGACTTTTCTGCATCTACTTATAGGATCATATGATCTCTGACTCCGAGTCTCTTTATATGCTGTATTTGTTTTATTGTCTTCTGTATGTTGAAAATATCTTGCATGCCTGGAATAAAACCAATTTGATCATAGTGTGTGGTATTTTTAATATGTTGAATTCACTTTGCAAGTATTATATTAAGGATTTTTGCATCTAGGTTCATCAGGGAAATTGTTCTATCGATTTCCCTTTTGGATGTGACTTTATCTGGTTTTGCTATCAGGGTAATACTGGCCTCATAGAATGAGTGTGGCTGTGCTACTTCATTTCTTTTTTAAGGAATAGTTTTGGAAGAATTTGTGTTGATTCCTCTTTAAAAGTCTTGTAGAATTCAGCAGTGAGTCCTTCCAGTCCTGGGATTTTCTTTCTTGGCAGATTCTTTATTACTGCTTCAACCTTGCTGCTCATTATAGGTCTATTTGTGTTGTTTATATCCTCCTGTCTTAGTTTAGGCAGGTCATACGTGTCTAGTAATTTATCCATCTTGTCTAACCTTTCCAGTTTTTTGGAAAATAATTTTACAAACATTCCCTCATGATTCTCTGGCTTTTGTTGGCATCTATTGCATTGTTCCCTTTTTCACCTCTAATTTTCTTACATTGAGTCTTCTCTCTCTTGCCTTTTATAAGTTTGGCTAAGTGTTTGTCGATCTTGTTTATCTTTTCAATGAACCAGCTCTTCCATCAGTTCTTTCAATTTTTTACATTGCTATTTTAGTCTCCATTTCATTAATTTCTACTCTGATATTTATTATTTTTTATGTCTGCTCATTTTGGACTTTGTTCTTCTTTTTCTAGGAGGCTGAAATGTATCATTAGTTATTTGTTTGAGCCCACTCTACTTTTTAAATGTGGGCACTCATTGCTAACAGTGTCCCTCTGAGAACTGATTTTGCTGTATCCCAAAGGTTCTAGTAGTTTGTGTTTACCTTTTCATTTGATCTAAGAATTTTTAAGCTTTCTCTCTGGTTTCTTCAAGTACTCACTGATTATTTAAGCATGTATTATTAACGCTCCATGTATTTGTAGAGTTTCTCTAATTTCTCTTTGTGTTCATTTCTAGTTTTATTCCATTGTGGTCTAATAAGGTACACAAAATTGTTTTGATTTTTCTGTATGTGTTAGGACTTGATCTATGGTCTAAAATGTCATCTATTTTACCAAAAGTTCCATGAGCTGCAGAGAAGAATGTGTATCCTGTAGGTTTTGAGTAGAATATTCTGTATATATCTATGAAGTCTATCTGATTTAGTGTGGTGTTTAACTCTGAAGTTTCTACGTGAACTTTTTGTCTGGATGTTCTGTCTATTGATATGAGTGGGAACTGTGTCAAGGAGCAGAAAACGGGGTGAGAGGGCAGTGCAGAGTCGCACACCCACTGTGTGAGGAGGAGCAGGAGGCTGGAAATACAACAGGTACTGAGGTCACTGGTCCAGGCCCAGCCTCCCTGTGGGTGTAAACTGAGTCCCAAGAGTGGACTCCAGAGGGAGCCATGCTGAGTCAGTGCCCTGAGTCTGGAGGGACAGCGGGCCCCTGAGCTCCCTGAGACCAGTACTGGTGACCACTGAGAGGTGATTTCCTTCCTCCCAAATGACACTCTGCACTGTATTCACGAAAGGACATTTCCTATATCAAAAACACACAGGAAACCAGGCTCCCGAGGTCCTAGGCATAACCGTTCAATGAGGAGGGATCCCCAGAGGCTGACAGGACCCAACCCTTAACCTTCCTCTGCACCTGCTCCTGGGACTCAGCTTGAGCCCAGTGTGTCCTGAGTGCCCCCTGCTGGTCCTGAGCCCTGCAGGAGGTTTCTGTCTGGGCTCACACTGAGGTCCCCTCACTGTGTCTCTTGCACAGAAATACATGGCCGTGTCCTCAGTCCTCAGGCGGCTCATTTGCAGATACACCAAGTTCTTGGTGTTGTCTCTGGAGATGGTGAATCGGCCCTTCATGGAGTCTGCATAGTATATGTAACTACCACTACCACTAATGGCTGCGACCCACTCCAGCCCCTTCTCTGGAGCCTGGCGGACCCAGTGCATGGCATAACTACTGAAGGTGAATCCAGAGGCTGTGCAGGAGAGTTTCAGGGACCCCCCAGGCTGCACCAAGCCTCCCCCAGACTCCACCAGCTGCACCTCACACTGGACACCTGCAAACACAGAGAATCCTGGTCAGGAAACTGTCACACACGTCCACTGCTCCTCTCACTCACGTCCACTCACACACTCAGGACCTTGTGTTCTCCATGAATTACCTTTTAACACAGCCAGAAGGAAAACCCAGCTGAGCCCCAACTCCATGGTGAGTGGTCTGAGTTCAGTCCTGATCACCAAATGGGACACCAGGGAGTGCAGGGCTGGGCTCCTCTCCCAGCTGCAGGGTGAGGGCTGGGCTGGATTTCATCAGCAGAGGGAGGCCCCATTTGCATGTCCTCCTGCTATATAAAGATTTGTAAGGTTGGAGGCCTCAGAGAGGACAGAGCCCTGTATAGATGTAGGTACTTAGGTGGAGTTCATGACAAATATATAATTCATGACAGTATAATATCTCATTATTTAATTGTGCCTTGTTGATATTCATTCAAAACCCTTATTCCTACTTTTTTTTTTGCATTTCTTACTATTTTATGCATGCAGTCAAATATGTGATGAGACTGTTACTAGAACTCCTTTGTGCAGATGTGGAAGTACTGAGATAATCCTAAATCATTGTGTGATGTGTATAGGAGCTCGGTCTGGGAAAACTGATCCCCAGTATCTAAGCCTATGTTTTTCTATAGAGCATCAAACTGCTCCTAGAGAGGCTCCTGGAAAGGGCGCTGAACAGTCAGAGTGTGAATACACCATGGGACAAATTTGTGGGGTGTCTTTGTACATTTTGGCTTCTATAACAAAATACATCAACCTGTGTAACTCACAAACATTACCATATTGTTTCTCATGTTCCCGAAGGCTGAGAAGTCCAGGACAAGCCAGTTACCGATGGGCTGTCTGGTTAGACTTGGTTCTCTGCTCCCAAAGGTTGTCTAATTTCTGCATCTTCACAAAGCAGAAGAGATGCACAGTGTGTCCTCACATTTATGTATATTGTTGTTGTTAGGTGCTGTCGAGTCAGTTTTATGTGCAACAGAAAGATCAGCTTGTAGACATTGTTCCATGCCTGGCACTATACTTGACAGTGCTCCTCTGTTATTCATAGGGTTTTTGATGCCTAATTGTTATGTGAATGGGCTTCTGAGTCCTTCTCCCTAGTCTTCCTAGTGTGGAAGCTCAAGTAAAATCTGTCCACTTTGGGTGTCCCTGCTGGTATCTGAGATTCAGGTGGCACTGCTTTCAACATCTGAGCAGCACCCATGTCCCCACAGCATGACAAGCTGACAGACATGTGGTGGACATTGATATGTACAATAGGTCAGTTCCCTTCCTCAAGCCATGTTATGTGGTCACTAATTCCAGTAAGAAGTCAGATCCTCCTGGATTAATTTCCTGCCAGAGACTCAGCACTTAGTGCTATCTCCATGGGTTACATTCCTGTTATGAATATTGAGGGATTCATGCATTCAAAGTGTGGCTTTCCACCATGGAACAGAAATTCATGCTCTTCTCACATATTAACTCAATTCCTTCCCTTCCACTATTCACAAAAGCCTGAGTTTGTCCTAGTCTCAATTTTAAAATCTGTTTCTGAGGTGTCATCTTGTTACCATCTGCACTGGACAGGAGTGATATCCATGTGTGATTCTTCTCAGGTAGATCTTGGGAAACCAACTAAACTGAGTCCTTCCAAATTAGAGTCGTGGTGGTGACCTACAGAAGACATCAGTCCCTGAGAGGGTAGTGGGAAGAAAGGAGTGGATTAAAACTCACAAGAAAGCCCACAATCCAGCGGAGCACACATTAAAATTTAAGGCTCTGAATGGTCCAAATTGAAGCCCTGTCACCCATGCACACTGTGTGGAGGTTGGGGCCACAGGGCTTCCTTATCCACATGCACACAGTCCACTAGGTTCAGCTGGGAGAAGATCCCTCATTTGTGTGGGTTTGAAACCTGCCACTCTCCAGGGTAACTATGTTTGCTGATGACCCTGCGGGGCTGGAACATGGGGACAGACACAGGTTTGTGGATCCAGTGTGCAGTTCCCTCTGTGCCTCTCAGGAGTGTCCTTAGCCCCACAGTTCTGCTGGCCCTGCCCCAGTGGAGGCCGCCTGCATCTCTCCTTCACTGGTTCTGTGCCTGTGCCTGCTGCTCTTTGATCGTCTTCCTATAGGTAGGTGAAGCCTTCCATGTGCCCACAGCACCCTCTCCTGTGAGGTTAGGTTCAATTCAGAAGGTAAAGAACGTTCATTGCATCTCCAAGAAGTCCCAAGGCATAACAGTTCTGACATTGCTCAAAAGCCCAAATTCTTTTATCATCTTATGTTCAAGACAAACTGACTTGTGATTCTCAAAGGAAATAATACTACTAATAAAAACAAGTTACAGACTTGTAATATGCAATGGCACAGGTGAACATCTTCACCCACAAATGGAGCAGGAGAAAAACAACAAGGAAGAAGAGCAAAACAAGTGTGAGCCAGCAGGAAAAGAATTAAATCCCATAGCTCAGTGTCCCATGACCTGGGCACGGAGTGGCTTGACATGAGTGCCATGGTGCTTGGAGAGCTCCACCTCTGTCTTTTCTCTGGTTTGAATCCCCAGGACCCATGTGCCAGCTCTACTCACTGCCTGCAGCTTTCCTTCCTCATTCCTGCCATCTCTAACATCCAGGGGTCTCCATGGCAGCTCAGGATTCAGTCTCACAGCTTTCTTTATCACCCCTCAGGGACATCTGCATGGGTGTCCATGTGCCATAATCTGTCAGGACTTCCAGTCTGTCCTTTGAAAGCTCTGAGGAGGCTCCAGGACCTCACCACTTAGCATTTGGCATGCTTGCACAATCAACATGTGGGTGATGCCAAACTCAGCTGTTGACATGAATTTGGCCTAGACCTCTTTGATCCTTTTCTGTAGTGACCTCAGAATGTCCTGATGACATCACATGGGAACCACATCAGAATGAATCACTTCCCTAGGGAGCCTTGAGCAAAGGGCATGGCCTACGGATGTCCTGTCGAAGGGGAACCTTTGAAACTAGTTCACACTTTACACCGTTGAACCTGAGATGAGTGTGGTCCTGATATATTCCTAAGGAGTCCTAAATGTTTCTTTTATATTGTTTCACTGCAATTGACTTGCCTTCTTTTGAATGACACCTGTATTTCAATCTCTATTTTTAAACTGCACTCACCATGACTGAAAAATTAGTATGTTTTTTGTTAGCCCAATGGCAAGGTTTTCCAAATCTGTCTTTTCCACTTATAATTATGATTCTCATGGAAAACCTGGTTAATAACAGTGGTCAGAAATAGCCAGGTGCTGCCTGAATGCTCTGTTCCCTGAAGTTTGCTCCCCTTGTTGAACTGGTCTACCTCTCTGAACTCATCCTCCCACAAGTCCTAAGGGAATGAATGTAGTGCATTCAAGTCTTTGCCAGAGTGCAGCATGGGTGACCTCACATCCAGTTACAACTCTAGTCCTTCATTCCATCTGAAGTCCCATGAGCCAAAGTTATTGAATCATTCTTATCAGACACCTGGTTAGGTAGTGCTTCATGTTGTACATAGGGTCCTGTGAGTCATACCTGACTCAAAGGCCCTTAACAACAACACTTGAAAAATATAATCAATAACTTAAATAAAAAATAATTTTACCAAAGACATTCAAACTTTCTATCATGTCATTAAAATAAACACAAAGGCATGACTTATTGAGAAATTAAAATCAGAGAGAAGCAGTATCTCAAAATGTTGTTTCTCCAGAGAGCCCCTGTACCCTTATCCTGTGTTTGTTCCCTGTACTGGATGAGTCCTCTGGGCCTCAAGGGTTCTGGGTGCCTCTCTGTGGCTCTGACCTCTTCTGGGTGATGCTGAGGATGCTCTGGCTGTTCTAAGTGACCCATGGCTAACCTGACCACTCCAGGTGTTCCACTAGGCCTCTGATGTTCCTGAGTTTGCTCAGTCAAGTTTGTTTTCAGGCCTAAGCTGACAGCCCCTCACCACATGTCTCACACAGTGAAGCCCCTCCTGGTTCCTGGTGCAGCTCAGCTGCAGGTAGGTCTGGTCTTGGACATATGTCTGTAGACAAAGCCTCTGTACTGGATGCATGAGGTAGGGATTCTCTACCATGAAGACCTACCTACTCCTCAGGGGCCATCCTCTACACAAGGACCAGAAGATGTAAAGGTCTCAGGCAGCACTGTTGGTGGAGAACCCAGAGGCACTGCAGAGGGAGCAGTTCTTCAAGGGTCTCCGCAGCCCCAGGTAGGACCTCGGAAGCTGAGCCAGAGTCAGGGCACCTGGGCATGAGGACAATCTGTCAGTCATGTGCAGTGCACACATCCTGAGAGGTCCTTGCCTGACCCCCAGATGCTCACCTTATAGAGGATCCTCAGGAAAAGAACCACAGATCTGCATTCTCAGAGACAGAACCCCTGTGCGAGGGCAGAGTGGACAGTTTCCAGGGTCCAATGCAGAATTCTTCCCTCGTAACTGACTATAAATTCACATGTGTGGATCTCTGTCCTCACACATTTAGTGGGCCTGGGTTCAGGCTCCTTTGGACATTCTCAGACCTCTGTCAGAATATTCTTCTCCTAAAGTCCTTTCCACAATTTTATTTGGGAACAGCAAGTATGGAGAATGTTTAATAATGGTTTAAATTCCCTGAACATTACTTAGTCAATCCCTGAGCTTCAGAATTTAAGGTCTAACTAGGAAATATGTTCAGCATTAGTTCTACATGTAGCCTATGGAATAAATGGAATCAGGGAAGAAACTCAGATCCTGTGTAAAAATATATTCAGAAAGCCATATGAATGATATTACAACACAGCCCATCAGTTGGTCTGCAGAGGAGTTTGTGGGCAGGAAGAGAAAACCACAGACTCCAGACAGACTGCACCCCAGGCCCACTTTGCACCTGCTGAGGGGCTGAGCCCTGGACATGGTGGGGCCTGAGCGCCCCCTGCTGGTGGCGAGCCCTGCAGGAGGTTTGTGTCTGGGCTCACACTGGGGTCCCCTCACTGTGTCTCTGGCACAGAAATACATGGCGGTGTCCTCAGGGTTCGCGTTGCTCAGTGTTAGTGAAACCTGGCTCTTGGAGGTGTCCCTGGTGATGCTGACTCTGGATTTCAGGGCTGGGTTATAATCTGTGCTTCCACTACCCCATATTACACCCATCCACTCCAGGCCCTTTCCTGGAGCCTGGCGGACCCAGTGCATATGATAGCTGGTTAAAGAGAATCCAGAGACAGTGCAGGTGAGGGACAGGGTCTGCGAGGGTCTCACGAGGCCAGGTCCCGACTCTTGCAGCTGCACCTGGCCCAGGACACCTGAGGAAGAGGAACATCATGGCCAGTCAGTCACACAGAAGCCCGGCCCAGCTCCCTCCCCTGAGTCCCCTGAGACACTCACAGCAGGGAGCTGCCAGCAGGCAGAGGAGCAGCCCCAGGACAGCCATGCTCTAGGAAGGCTCCTGGAGAAGGAGGCTGGGGATCCTCAGGCAGGGCTGGGCTTTCAGCTTGGGCCTGGGGGCTGCTTTGCATGGGGGAGGCGCCTGAGGAGATAAGAGGGCAGCAGAGGTCAGGGCCCCATTGTTCTCCAGGAAGAGAGTCTTGGTGTGCCGCTGAGAGGAGCTGGGGAGGGAAACACTGAGTGACTCCTTCCTTCTTCCTACCTTGTCTTCCACTCCCAGACAGGCAGAAATGGGGTAGGAGTACAGGGTTCAGGGCCTGCCTACAGGTGAGAATATTTAATGTTATGTGATATCACATACATTCAGAGGGAGGAGACCAAAATGTGATTCTCTCAGTGCATGGCCTCATTTCATAAATTCCCAAGGACTCGAGATGAGGCTGGGCAGTGTGTTTAAGGGAGGGTTTTGGATATGTGACAAGCATTTTTAATGACTGCCACCAAATTCTTCTCCTACTGATGTAATATTATTTTTTCATATATATATACACACATATATATTTGAACTTTTAGTTTAACCCATGGATATTTTTATTGAAATTTTTCCATGCCTGGATGCCAGTGGCTGATGTCCGTCTTCACTGCAGCATGCATTTGTCTGTCTCCAAGATTCCCAAAGCCTTTATTATTGCATTATTGCATTATTGCAGAAAATTCCAGGTTCAAAGTTTCTTCTAAGACTCAAGATGAACTCTTAGCTGTGAATCCTTATAAAAATCAAAATGAAATTTATATAATTCCAGTATACAAAGCCACAATGTCAAATGTCCATTTCTAACAGAAAGAAGAGATCTGGCAAAAGCAAGACCCAAACCTAGCCTAACGAGCATTCCATCCTGTAGCTTCATGTCCATCATCCACAGCACATGGTGGTGGTGGCATAATGTGAGTGTCACAGGCCTCAGGTGACCTCACTCTATGGCCTTTCTGGTGCAGCCCATGTGGCACCTCTCTTGGGCTGGCTCCACCTGTTGCCTGTGATTTCCATCCTGTTACTCCACATTCCTGGCATCTCTGGTTCCCCTCTCAGCTTCTACTTCACCCCTATTGCTTCAAATACTGCCTATTACATCCAGCCCAGAGTGGAGATGACCTTTCAGAAGGGGTTTCTGTCAGGCTCTGACCATGACCAATGCCTGGCCTCCCAGGCTTTCCTCTGATACCTCAGTAGAGGCCTCCATGGCCCACAGCTCTAGCATTCTGAATGCCTGAGGGATCAGGATCACATTGGTGGCACCAATGTCTGCCACTTGCATGAGCTAGTCCTGTGCAAACCACAGCTGACACTGCCTCTGAAGGCACTGATATTTGAACAAGGGGAGATCAACCCCAGGTTAACAATTTCCTGACTGTCCATGTGTAATAAGGCAACCCCAGGGATCTATTCCCATAGGAAAGTCTTGCAACAAGCTATTTTAGACCCTTTAACCTACATTTATTTGTGTCCAGCCAATTCCCGATATATCCTAAAGCAACTTTCCTAAATTTCTTTGCAAAATATGTGTCGTGTTTTTAATGGCACTAATCTTTTTAACAAGTGCACTCTCCTTGGCCTGAAATTTCTATGGATTATTTTCTGGCCAACTGTGAGATTTCTGAACCTTTTCATTCGTTCTTTACTTCCAGTTTCCCATGTGCATCAGGCTAAAGAAACTCATAAATATCCAGGATGCTGACTGAATGATGTATTTTCTTGAAAGTTCATCTGCCAGATAAAACCAGCCCATTATCTTTCAATCTGTCCTCCCACAAAGTCTCAGGTTATGGACAAAATGCGGATAAGTTCTTTTCCAGAACTGATTATGGATGACTGTAGTCACTCAAGTAATTCCTAGTGTAAATTTCAGTTTCAAGGAACTTCATCAACACAGTCTTACTGTCCACATTCTTATCAGTATTCTGTTCTCTTGAACCCCTGCCTTATTTTTCCATTAAGCTCTGCTTATAGCACTGTGTGTTTTTCTGTCCCAATTATCAGATAAAGTCAGCACAACATCTTACATTTCCTTGTGTTAGTTAGCTTTCCATCCTGTGACCAAATACCTGAAATAGACAAGTTATAAAGAGAAAATACTTCTTTTGGCTTAGAGTTTCAGATTTTCTAGTCCCTGTTTTCTTGACCCTGTTGCTTTGGGCCTGTGGCAGCGCAGTGGATCATGGCATGAACATGTGGTAGAGGAAGGTACTCACATCAAGGCAGTCAGGAAGTGTAGGAGAGTTGTTGCTCCAGGCTTGACATGACCATTGTCAACTTCAGTAGGTCTGCTGTGATGACTGACCAGTGACCTCATTCTGGAGGCAATGGAAGAAAACAAAGAGAACTATACATCAGATAGATGGGACAGTTGACACTGAGATTGTAGATGTTGTGTCCAGACACAAATGACATTCATTGTAAGCAGCTGCCCTCCTGGAGGGATCAGTATTCACCATGCTTCTGCTGCTGCACATGGACTTAGATGCTTAGGATTTCTCAAACAGGCAAATGAGAATATCATTAAGTTGTGGTGGACTTTGGTGGTGTAGCTGCTAAACATTTCCGTTTCTTTAATATTAATCATATTTATATTTTGGGAATTTGTGCTCTAGTTTTCTGATCGTCATGAAATAAATATGTCAGTTTGTTTTAATTTACAGTTATCAAATTGTGCTAGAGAAGAATCAGAATTAATTTCTCAATTCTCACTGTGGTTTGTTGCCTCTTACGAGACATATTTCTGTCTTCCTACCCCTTCCTACCCCTTCCCATTTTCTAGTGACCACTGTTGCATTCCATTCCTCTATCAGATTAATTTATTAGTTTCCAGAAATGAGTAAAAACCTGTGGTGCTCATCTTTAAGCATCTGCTTTATCTCCTTTAACATAACGACCTCCAATTCCATTCATGTTTTTACAAGAACAAGAATTCATATATTCATGTTTTAGTAATATTCCATTGTTTATACATTTCACATATGTGTCCATTTGTATTCTGAATGAACCAGTGTTGGGGTTTTAGCTCTAGCCCAGCTAAGATTAGGGCCAAACCCTCAACATAACAAATGACCGATGGCGAAAAGAAGGACCTTGGGAGACCTTCTGATGGTAAAAAGGGGGTAGGTAAGGTTTGTTAGGTGCTCCCCTGATGGAGAGCAAGGAGCAAGTAGCCCCTATAGAGCAGAGCTCTATCCCTTTAAGTGGCCTGCAGCATGAATGGTGCAGGCTAAATGCTGGCACAGCTCAGCCTTAAAGGCACAGCCACAGCCGCTGGTGTTCCGTGGAGGTCGGTTGATCTTGCCTCTCGCGACTCGCCTTCTCTACCTCCCTCCTTCCCAAGGATGGGAGGAATTGGGAGGCTCTTCATGGCTTGTTAGAATCCTTTGGCTCTTCAGAGCCCCTGGGCTTGATCCTGCCGGCTTGCTAGAAGGTCTTGCTGGAGTAGGGAGCGCTGGTCCAGGTGATGGGGTTCAGGTAGCAGTTGAGGGACGGTCAGAGAGGTGAGGGTGAAGGGGGTCCAGGAGCCCTACTTCTATAGGGTCCTGGAGGGATCACATGGTGGGATTCAGCCAATCAGGGCACACACCTGACAGGTACCTGACAGGTACAGTGGGTAAACTGACATACCTGCCAGGTGGGGATAGTTATTACCTGAAAATGCTGAGGGGAGCCAATCAAACTTAAGGTGGTTAGGGCAGGTCAGGCTGGCCAGGGGCCGTCTTTGCTCACTCAATGGGAGGGGCTGGTTTGAGTGAGTGAGATGAGCCCTGGGGCCAACTAGGGGTCAGCCCCTGAGGCTGTCATGAGGGACCCTAGTTGAGAGATATAATTTTAAAAATCCCCAACAAACCAGGGTTGATTCTACATTTTAGTCATTGTATATAATGTTCCCCCCATGTGTCAGTTTTCTGGTCTGTGAGGGCTTCTATGTTTTGTGATGTTGAAAGCTATGCCTCTAGTATTTCAGATACCAGCAAGGTCACCCATGGTGGAGACGTTTCAGCTGAGCTTCCAGACTAAGACAGACTAGGAAGAAGGACACGAACAACCTACTCCCCAAACAAGTAGTCATTGAAAACCCTGCAAATAGCAGAGAAACATTGTCAGGTATAGTGGCAGAAAATGAGCCCTGCAGGTTGGAAGGCACTCAAAAGACAACCAAGGAAGAGTTGCCTCCTCAAAGTAGAGTTTATCCTAATGATAACAATGGGGTAAAGCACCAGGCGCCTCCATTTGCTGATGTGGCACGACTCAAAGCAAGAAGGAACAACTGTAAATATCCATCAATAATTGGAATATGGAATGTACATAATATGAATCTAAGGAATTTAGAAATTATTGAAAGGCAAATGGAATGCATAAACATTGACATTCTGGGTATCAATGAGCTAAAAGGGATTGGCATGGGCCATTTTGAATCAGATAATCAGATGATGTACTGTGCCAAGAATGACAACTTAAAAAGAAATGGGTTTGCATTCATCATCAAATAAGATACCTCAAGATCTGTCCTGAGATACAATGCAGTCAGTGGTAGAATAATATCCATGCACCTACAAGGAAGGTCAGTTAATATGACTGTTATTCAAATTTACACACCTATCACTAAGGCCACAAATCAAGAAAAGGAAGATGTTTACCAGGATCTACATTCTAAAATTGATCAAAGATGCAATCAGGATGCACTGGTAATTACTGGTGCTTGGAATGCAAAAGTTGGAAACAAAGAAGAAGGCTCAGTAGTTGAAAAATATTGCCTTGGTGATAGAAACATTGCTAGAGATAGTATGATAGAATTTTGTCACACAAATGAATTTTTCATTGCAAATACATTTTTTCACCAACATAAACAGTGACTATACACACAGAAGTCACCAGCTGGAACATACAGGAACCAAACTGACTACATATGTGGAAAGAGATTACAGCAAACTTCAATACCAGAAGTCAGATCAGGAGCAGGTGCTGATTGTGGATCTGACCATCAACTTCAAATGATAATCTGATTCAAAATAGCCCGTACCATTTTATTTTAGCTCACTAATGCCTAGCATGATAAAATAAGTGAAGAAAAAATTAAAAACCTGCTTTTTTGAGAAAATACAAGTTTCTAAATTATGTAGTCAAACATGACTATTTGTGGAACTTATGTTCCACGAAGTTACTGCAATCAATTTTCAAAAACTAAAGTGCTATTCCCAGTGGTATTTCGTGGTAAGATTCTTGGTAGGAAACAGTGATTGAATCATTAAGTCTTGTTTTCTAGTGTCCTTGGGAAACAAATTCATCTCATGTGTACTGAAAACCTACTTGCCCACTTTAGCCTTTTCTTATTGGATTCTTTTTGACACCAGGGACTGTTTTTGTGGAAGACAAATTTCCTTGGGAGGGCAGGGGCTGATGATTTGACAGGAGGTGGAAATCAGGAGGTAAAGCTAGTGAAGGGGAGACCCCATAAGTACAGATGTAAATACAGCCGGTGGTGGTCCATTGCCCAGGGGCGGGGGACACCTGCTATAGGGCCCTGGAAAGCATTTTCTAAAAGTTGTACCACAGCCTTCTTTTATCCAGAAGCTGAGTGATCTGCAAGTTCAGTATTCTCGCGTGTTTCAAATCTTGAAATGTGTGAGCTGCTGGATGTGTCAGGCAATGCTGTGTGCTGCTGTCCCATGGAGACAGGGCTGTGGCTCCCTGTGGACTCAGTGTCCCACGGTGCTGTGCACCACACTGTATGCACTGATCCTGATCCCAGTGATCCAGCCATCCATTTGCTTTTTGATCTGCACAGCTCCATGATGCACAATCCATTTCTATTTCACCTTTTCCAGAGTGGCTTAGTCCCAGGTCAGCTGGCTTCTCCTCTTTCTGGACACATCCTATTGCTGACCCAACAACCTGAGCTCAGCACTGACACCACTTTAAGTTCCACCTGAGTAAAGGGTCTCTGACTCACATATTTTTTCTATAAGACACATCCCAACCTTTCTTCTCTCAGAAACTCTGAACATTATAGCAATATTCTTGGGGACCTTTATCAACATCAAAATTACCAAACCAAAAAACAGAATAATGGGGAAAACCTGGCTCTCAGTCCTCCATGGTAGGGGCCATATGGAGAACAGTGATGCCCCTCCGCTAGGACTGTGTGCACTTGATGGCTCAAATACTTTGCCCAGTTGTGCACACCCAAGGTCAGCTGTAAAACAACCTCAGGTTTGGATATTGGAGTTCAAAATACTTTTATGAATTATGTGAGTCTGCAAAGATGGAGTCTGCAAATAATACAGATCCACTGTATTCAATGATGGTAAACTCTTACATTAGAAGTTTGTGACAAGCCTGGGATGGTGGCACACACTTGCAATCCCAGCATGCCAGAGGCTGAGGCCAGATGATCCACACAAGTGTGAGGTCAGTTTGGTCTATGTGGAGAGTTCCAGACCAGCCTGATCTATACAAGAAAAACAAGATATTTTGTAATAGTGGCCATTTCTTTCTTCATCTTCTATTTGTAAAGTTACTTTTATCCATGGAAGCTGTGGCTTTTCCTTTCCCTAGCACAGGAAGTAAACTGGAACATTTGCAGGTGTTAAAAATCCCCTGAGGCTTCTTTCCAGCCTCACTGAGTTTTGGAGTTACAGACTTATCTTGAAAACTTTTGTGAGACTTTTCTCATATGAAGCCACTTTGCATAAGAGGAAAACAAGTATAAAAATAACATGCATCCTGCATTGAAAAAAAAATTATTTCCAGAATGTAAAATTAAATCCAACTTCATAGAATCCAACATAGGACACCTTCTTCAAGGACAGGAAGAGGAAACCACAGTTCTAACAGTAAACCAACCCCAGGAACTGTCTGCACCTGCTCCTGGGCTAGACCTAAATTTTGTGGGTGCTCATTGCCCTCTGCTGGTCCTGATCACTCCTGCAGGGAGGTTTGAATTGGAGCTGGCAATGATGCCCCTTTCTGTACGTCTTACAATTAGTACATGGCCGTATGCGTAGTGGAAGACTGTAGGGTGTGAGCCAACATTAACCACTGGCTGGTTTTGGGTGAGGAGAATGTCCTCAGCAGGGCCTCTCCAGGACTCTGCTGGGTCTTGCTTAGGAGAGACTCAGGGCAGCAGTGTGAGAAACCACGCAGAGGTGTAGGTGGGGCTGGAGGTCCTTCCTGCCTGTCTGGAGCCTGCGGGTTTCTCCTGAGCAAGGCTCCCACCCTGTTGTTGAATATACTGCTGGGCCCTGGTCAGCAGCAGCATGAGAAGCCACGCAGAGGTGCAGGTGGGGCCGGAGATCCTTTCCGCCTGTCTGGAGCCTGTGGGTTTCTCCTGAGCAAGGCTCCCACCTGTTGTTGAATATACCGCTGGGCCCTGGTCAGCAAGGGCTGTGGCCGAGCTGGAACCAGTTAACAGAAAATCGGCAGCGCATGTTAAAAATGGGGATGGTGCTGGTGCCTTGGCACCAGCCTGAGATCAAGAGAGACCCAGGGAGGATGAAGGAATGCTGTTTCTGTTCATGGAGTTCTAGTGACATCAGTGCTGGAAAGAGAGGCCAAAGCCTCTGCCCTGCACTGAGGACTGGCCCTCACTGCAGAGGAGCCTTCTGGGAGGGTCCCTGTCCTCTCTGCACATAGCCAGCTCTCAGGTTAAGATGAGTCAGCACACAGGGTCATCTCACCTCCAGAAGGCCTGCTGAAGCTGGCCTGTGTGTGCAGGGATCTGGGTTGGTCAGGCAGGTGGGAGCGAGGGCACTCACCTGTCCATTTGGGCACTTGAGCCTGCCCTGGAGCCTGTGGTCAGCTTGAAAGATAAAGCATGGGATGTGGGCCTGGACTCCTTCCCCTCTGATTCCTGGTTTCTCCATCTGGACACCCCTGCCCCGCCCCTCACTCTGTGGGGACCTGTGCTCCCACCTGCCCTTTGGTGCCAAGTGCACCTGCAGACACAGGTTCCTGGCCCTGTAGGAAACCCAGCCAGTCCACTGTCTGTGATCCTGTGGGACCCACCAGCACTGCAGAGGATCGTCCTGACCCACCCTCTGTCTACACAGACCCCAGGGAGCCCAGGCTGCTGAAGTGGCTCCTTAGGGGCCAGTGGCCCCATCCTGTCCAGAACACTGGGGGTTGTGTTTTCGATGGGAGGGTGAGGCATACATCTTGTTCCAAGTATCTCTGCAATGGGAGGTTTATTCTTAAGTTGCTCCTGGAATTTGTTTTGTTTCTTTCTCTTGTGCGAACCTGTCAGGCCTTAGGAGGGTGACATAGCATTTGGAGTTGAGACACAGCCTGGGTCCCCTGTGCTGGGGTCAAGGTGGGGAGATAGCCACAGCCACCAGGACCGTCCCTGAGTGCTGTGCACATGGAGGAGGGGGAGAGCGCAGACCCAGACACGCAGGACAGGGAGTTGCTAAACATCAGGATCTTGGCCTCATGGTGCGTTCCAGGCAGGTTATCGTTGGAAGGATGCTGTGGAGCAACACAGGGCTGTGAGGCCTCCTTGCCTTCGAGGAAGACAGGCCCAGGTGCACAGCGTGTCTGTGTCTGGAGGGGAGGATCCTGTAGACGTGCCCCTAACATGCTCCTCGGCTGTGAATGTCCACTTGCCCACCCTGTGCTTGGAGCTGAGCCCAGGCCCCCCTCCCCTCTCCAGTGCATGGTGCAATGGTTTCTGGTTTTTTTATTTTATTATTTTTCAGTATTCAGAGGTTGAACTCAGGGCCTTGTGCATGCTATGCAACTGCTCTATCACTGGGCTGCACCCAGCCCCCTCCATTTTTACATTTTGAGGCAGAGTCTCCATAAATTGTACACCCTGCCTCTGGCCTTCCTGCCTCTCCCTCTTTAGCCTCTCAAGTGGCTGGGCTGACAGGCATGCCTCACAGCACCCAGCTTCTACTCCTATCTTAATGGTCTTAGTAAAGTTTCTTTTCTCATGCTTTAAGTATCATTAGATAATGTTTTCTCTAACGCTGCAAGCCAAGGCACATCAAAGGTTACTAGCTGCCATCAGATGCTGGAGGAGGTCAGGGAGACCATCCCTAGCAGGCTTCAGATGGAGCATGTCCTGCTTATTTCTTGATTTTGGAACTGAAGCCTCTAGAATGCTGAGATGATATGTTCTGTTTGAACCACACCATGTGCAATGCCTTGTTAAGGCAGCCCCAGGAAATGGATGCACAGGCGTCTCTCTGCTAGATGCCATTTTCTTCTCACAGTCCACCTTGCTAATCACATCAGCACTGAGATTATTTTCATTTTAGGGCAGGAACCCTGAAGAAACATGGACCTTGATCAGAGGAGGGGCCAGGACAGTGGGTGTGGCATTTGGGGTCTGAGTTGAAATACCCCAGGAAACATGGGGCTCAGATAAGGTTGGGGATGGTGCAAGGCTAGAAGAGAACTGGCAGGACCATGAGCCCTGATTCTCCTCTTCTGAGTCTGGCCCCTCATCACCATGCCCTGGGGACGACTCAGTCAGCCCTGTCCTCACCTCAGGAGCAGCATCAGATCCAGGCTGAGCTCTCACTCCACAGACAGCAAAATCCATGTCCCAAACATTTGGGGCTTGGCTCCTGCTCCACACCTCCTTTTGCTCAGTTCTTTCTTCTGAGCAAACCTCAGCATATTTCAGGCATTTCTGCTGGGGTGGGAAAGGGAGGCTTGACTTCAGCCCCTTCAGGGCATAGGAGTGGGTGCAATGCTGGAGGATGAAGGCCCTTTTTTGGGCTGAAGGTCAGCCCTCTGCCTCCCTGTGTGTGTACGTGCCTGTGTGTGTACGTGCGTACCTCATGCATGTGCCTGTGTGTACGTGCCTCAGAAACCTGAGTTGGGTTAGATCTTGCAGAGTGTGTGAATTTCAATAAAAAAATATGTCATCACTTTTCATCATCTTTCAAAATAGGAGGGTGTTTGTTTTTACATTTCTGCTTCTCTGTAGAGGGAGAGTGTGCATTCCTTCTCTGAGTGGCACCCCAAGTGGACAACCCGGACATGCACACACAAGTACAGGTACACATATGCAGGTGCATGCACACACACGCACACACACATCGCCCTCTCACACCAACAGGCACACACACCCATGATACTCATGCACCCATGGATGTGTAACACATACGCCCACAGCACACATGTACGCATATGGACACATTCATAAACACACGTACACCCACAGCACACATGTACGCATATGGACACATGCATAAACACACATACACCCACAGCACACATGTACGCATATGGACACAAGCATAAACACACATACACCCACAGCACACATGTATGCATATAGACACATTCATAAACACACATACACCCACAGCACACA